>JBAMNC010001303.1:0-33441 GCA_037902135.1 Cetoscarus ocellatus
TTATAGGGGCATTACTGCCACCCACTGGACTGGAGTGTGAACAGGAGCACAGGAGCAATGGACGTTTGTTTTTGCAACGTTACAGTTGTCTGTCAACTCATGCCCCAAGGTCCCCAGACTCGGTGCTAGGGCTTCGATCTGCTTAATGACCTTTCCTTTTTTGATCAGGTTAGAATGATTTGGAATAGTTATTTAAAAGGTGACAGCCATTTATATTTATTTATACATGACATGACAGAAAACCTTCACCGAGGCCTGACGTACATATATATATATACATATATATATATACATATATATATATATATATATATATATATATATATATATATATATATATATAAGCATAAATTTTGATATAAATCAGTCTTGTCTCACTTTTTATTCATTGTTAACAGTAATGTATGTGCTAATATACTTGCATCTTGCTGAGTATAACTAGCCGACCATGGGCGGGGAAAACGAGTGTGGTTTGGGAGACAACAGAAGATCCATCAGTCATCAGGTTTCAATTATTCAAAACATAAATAATAAGAAAGAATCAAATGAATCAGATTGCGTTAATCAGATCGAGGATGGAGAGGAGATGCGCCCTGCTGGCCAGTTTCACTGCCTTTGTGCGTTCATTTCATCTCATTCAGATTTGGTTCCGATCATTATTTGTACTTTTACGTTACTTTACTAAGCTCTATTCTAGTGATAGGCAGACTGACATCTTCAATGGAAACTAATTTCAAGGCTCGATAAAGTGTAGAAACATTACACTAGTCAGTATGACAGTGATGGCCACCCACTATTTTATCAGACGAAAAACGGCCATGAAACATTTCATTCCTAAACCTGTTGCATTAAACATACAAGATTGTTACTTTTTATGCTCAGGACAAAAACAAGCAGGACCACCCATTTACTTTCCAGGAAGAAATTAAATACACAGCAAGAAGTGTTTGGCTTAAACCTGACAGATGTTGGAGGAAAGTTATAACAAACATACATATACCAATAAAATACACAAAACAATCATTAAGTAGTAAATTTTAGTAATAATAATTTTGCTTAAATAAATAAACACATACATACATACATACATAAACTTTAGGGGAAATACTGAATAAGTTAGATAAGTTAATATAAGAATAAGTTAATGTAAATAATAAATAAATAAATAAATAAGTTAATAATTAAGAATAATAAATAAGTAAAAATTAATGAACATCAATCTAGATAAAAGGACAGTACTTGATGTGCTTTTTTTGTCCTCCCTCCAGTATAACCAGGTCCAAGAGCCCTTCAGAAGGTACGCTCAACCCAACCAGAGCGTACCCATCCTGTCTTTGTTTTTTTCTGGGGCAGACACCACACCAGCCTTCAGGCTCTCCAGGGACAGCATTAACATGCTTCTCCGGATGCTGCTGCCCACAGAGCAGACCCATGGATGGGGGACTGTGATGGAGGAGCTGGTGACTGTGCACTGGCTGGCTTGTGGGGCTTCTTATAGGGTGTCAGGGGACGTCTTCAGCATCCCACTGGCCACAGTCTGCAGGATGGTCCACTGCACCATTGACAAAATGATGGACATCCTGCACAAAGTGGTGCATTTCCCCAAAGAGGAGGAAATGGAGGAGGTGGGTGCCAGCTTTGCCCGTCTTGCTGGCCACAAGGCATTTCGCTGGGCTGCTGGTGCCATTGACGGGTGCCACATCAGGATCGGGCCACCCGGAGAGCCACAGAAGCAGAGCTGCATTAACAGGAAGCTTTTCCCCTCCATCATTCTGCAGGGCATTTGTGACTCCAGAGGTGTTTTCCTGGATGTGTATCTTGGCAACACAGGATCTGTTCATGATGCCCTGGTCTTGAGAAGATCCCCCATGTACCAGCAGGCCCTCTATCCACCAGCTCGGACGGCACCTTCCTGGGAACGCCCTACGCGGGAGGCTTGCTGCCCACACATCTGCTCCAGACTTTTTACCTCCATGTCTGGAGCAGCATGATTACCTGTAGATGGGAGTCAAGGCTACAGAGTGTAAATAGTTTTTTAATAGTTCATGTTCAGGCTACAGAGTCTAAATATTTTTTTAATGGTTCATGTTCAGGCTACAGATTGTAAATAGTTTTTTTAATAGTTCTAATTAATCAGTTTTACTCAGTTTCTTGAGAGTTAAATGTTTATTATAGTTACATTTTATTGCAGAATTATATTTGTTTTATTACATACTTTAATCAGTTCTTATTAAAAGCATAAACATAAATTTTTTATAATTGTCAATCTGAAATGTGTTTTTTCCAATCAGTAATGTATATATTTTTGCAGAATATTTTCACTACACTAAACTATTTCACAATGACAATGAATGTCTTGTATTTCTTCTTCCGACTCTGACCTTCTCAGTTTATAGATAGACAAAAAAGACGCATCAGTATAAGCCCAAATGATAATGGAAATTTCGTATATCAACTATGTTTATGTATTTTTCTAACACAGTCTGACACAGCTAAAAATGGCATAAATGTCTGAAATATTAGAAAATATAAATATTTTTTTTAAATGAATCAATGCTTGAGTTTAAACAAAAACAACATTTATTTACAATTTATTTGCAAGATTTTCAAACAACCTTAAATATTTCTCTGCTCTCTCTGCTGCTGCTCTCTCTCTCCTCTTCTCTCTCCTGTGCCCTCCTCTCTCTCTCCTCTTCCCTCTCCTGTGCCCTCCTCTCTCTCTCCTCTTCTCTCTCCTGTGCCCTCCTCTCCCTCTCCTCTTCTCTCTCCTGTGCCCTCCTCTCTCTCTCCTCTTCTCTCTCAAGTGCCCTCCTCTCTCTCTCCTCTTCTCTCTCCTGTGCCCTCCTCTCTCTCTCCTCTTCTCTCTCCTGTGCCCTCCTCTCCCTCTCCTCTTCTCTCTCTGCCTGCTCCCTCAGAAACCCAAGCAGACTGTCCTCCCTGGCCCTTTTTCTTCCTGGCTGCCTGGTGCTGTCTTCCTCTTGGGTGGAGGTAGAGGCTGGTGTGCTGACTGAGCCACCTGTAGTGGCTGTCAGACATGGACGAGGCACTCCAGAGGCGGACTGATGGAGTGCTGCCCCTGGAGTGCCTCATCCACGTCTGAATACCACTGCCAGGTGGCAGCAGTCACACTTCCAGCCTCTACCCCCTTGCCTGTGGGTGGGTCCCTGAGCTCCTGAGACAAAAGACACACTTTCTAGCTGATACAGTATTTATATTCACAGACCTGCCATGCATTATATACTATACATTTATTCTTGTTCTGTTTGATTTTTTTAAAAAATACAGCTACTGCAAACTGCACTTCTTTGACAGGACAGTTTGAGGATACATTTTGGTAACCATTACAAACAGAAGCAGGACATTACCTTATACTTATCTTTAAGGTTGCACCACTTCTTCTTGGCCTGCCTAGCTGATATAGGCAGGCCAGAAGTTGTCACAAAGTCCCTGGCAAAACAGGAGCATAGAAGTCAATCATCATAGATATAGCCATAAAACGTCTTCATAATGCCCCTAAACATACAATAAGCAACAGTACACAAATCAATACTCACTCCCAACCAGTCTGGGCTGACCCACGCCTGCCTGTAAACAGTCGTTCATTGGCCGCCCGCCAGCGGCTCAGGGCCCAGGTCTCCTCAGTTGTCCCTGCATAGAAAGAAGTTGATACCGTCATTGTAAAAAACAAGCAAAAGCAATTACAGGGTTCATGTAACACTGCAGGAGTTAGCCTAGTCATACAACTTTTAGCTGTATTAGCTGTACTGAAAAGATCATAAGTACTAAGTATTAATACTAGTATTAACAGAGACCGCTGGGTCGGTGCTACAGAAGCTAACTTAATGTACCGCTTTTATCGTTTCAAAATCACCCACTTTGTCCATTCAGAATATATCAAGGATGACTTTTATTCAACGTTCAGGTTTGAAACACAACTCTATCAAAAATAATTATCTTATTCAAAATTTTACGCGGCAACAAGGGTTACTTACAATTGTGTGCCTTTTCCTCTGCCATTTCTTCTTCTTCTTTGTGGCTGATGTAGTTTCCTGCTGAACGGTGCGAATTGCATTGTGGGATTGGAGCTGTGAAAAGTCCGCTCAAGTTACGAGCGGAGCGGGTACATGGACCGAACTTGTGTCGATGCGGACTTAGTATTAAAACAGGACTTCGGCTGTGGTTGATAACGAGTCACGAGTGCGCAAGTCCGGAAGTTCGCTGAAGTACAAGTATTGAGAAACACCCCTTGATGTGTGGTCATATTTATCTACTTTATTTTTTTCTCACTGCTCAGAACCTAAACCGTCTAGCAGAAGCCTTTGTGAGATTAAACAAGTATTGACCGTCTTTGCATCCAAATATCTTCATCTGCATGTACTTTATGACACATCATTTATGAGATTATTTTCAACATCCCTATTTGGTTGGTCTCTGAGGTGGAGTCTCTGGCAGAGAGCAACACACCCCTGACTCGTGGTTGGCGTTGCTTGGTATTATCAGTGTTACAGACTTTGTGTCACATTGTGAATTTAAGAGAAGACAAACTGATCTGCTATATTGAAGTGAACCAAGACGAAAATGTCTCCAGCGTTACTCTGCACAAACAGAGGAGTAGTACAACGGCCTGAGCAATGTGTTGACAAAGCCTGGAAGACTGACAGTCCCAAAGCAGGTGAAACCACGAGTCAAGTGGATTGCTGTCTGCCAGAGACTCCACCTGATATTTCCTCTCTGTGATCAGGGCGGGCAGCTGGTCCCCATCCCGGGTGCTCGTGCAGGCCCTCATATCTTCCATATGGTTTCATTGTATCACACAATATCCTATTGCTCTATATAATGCTGAGTCACGTGATATATTGATTGATTCTGGATAAACGTCTATGATGTGCCAAGAATTGAGAAATTATTTCAGCTAGGACCAAAGTGTTTTGAAAACCAGCGAAGGGAACCACCACACCGGAATACCTGACTTACCCCAGTTTTCCAATCTCTCTTTTGATTCATTTTAAACAATTTATCCTCTCCTCTATCCGAAGTATTCAGCTTTCGCCATAACAGTACTAAATTACTTCACTTTCAGCTACTGAGGTGCTTCCTCCTACCCAGCTCCTCCTCGCTTTATTTCAACATCAATTTCAAGTCATGCCAAAGTCCTACTCTTGCTCCCCCTTCTGGTTGATCAGATCAGCATCACCTTCCCCATGAATGGTAAACACATGCACAGGTCCTTGGTTTGTAAAACTTATGCCTTCTCGTCAGTGTTCTTGGGGGTTCTAAAATAATCGGTCCCTCATAGCATCTTGGTTTAAAATCTAAATAGAATTTGCCAGATTGTCTGGCTGGTATTCAAAACATTTTCGTCTTAGCTGAAATAATTCCTCAATTCTTGGCACATCATAGACGTTTATCCAGAATCAATCAATCAATTTCGATTGTGTACAAAGATTAGCCCGTCATTCTACCAGTCAATTAACAAAGTTCCACAGACAGAGGAGTTGTACAACGGCCTGAGCAATGTGTTGACAAAGCCTGGAAGACTGACAGTCCCAAAGAAGGCGAAACCACGAGTCAAAGTGGATTGCTGTCTACCAGAGACTCCACCTGATATTTCTCTCTGAAATCAGGGTGGGCAGAGGGCCGAGCTAGTCCCCATCCCGGGGCTCGTGCCAGCCCTCACCTTGTCCTTTGATTTCCTAAACACATTTTGGATGATTTCTTGACTTTGGGTGCTGATTTCTTGTCCATTTCTTGTCAATCGTGGCCAAGCCACACCCCCAAAAGTATTAAAGTCCGCCCTCAGGTCTACACTTCCTCATTCCTACACATCATCAATCAATGTCACAAGCCCTATGTTATCCCTAGGAATTATTCCTTCCAGTTTTTTGCAATTTTGACCCCCTGAACGTGCTGAAAAAGTCAGGAAAATTGGAATGTGTAATACAGACCCATTGGTTGTTTCTCAATTCAAAGTTCACAAGTTCCAGTACCACAGTACAGGGGCCTCCAGCCACGCAGGTGGAGCCATCCACCGGCTGCGACCTCAGATGTGGACCAGGAGCAGCTCCTAGCGTGGAGAGCCCCCATGAGGAAACACTAGAGCTAAAAACCATCAGAATAAAACAGTCATAAAAACATAAGAAAAGGGGGACATAAAAAAGACGAAAAAGATTGAAGGAATAAATAAGTCAATTGAATCAATTAAAAGCTTGAGTAAAAAGGTGGGTTTTGAGCCTCTTTTTAAAAGTATCAACAGACTCTGCAGCCCTGAGATTCTCCGGCAGGCTGTTCCACAATCGGGGACCATAATAACTAAAAGCCGCCTCCCTGTGTGTCTTAGTTCTAACTTTTGGTATAGTTAAAAGGCCAGTGCCAGAGGCTGCAAGGGCTGATACGGTAAAAACAGGTCAGATAAATAAGGAGGCCCGAGGCTGTTAAGACATTTATAAACTAATAAAAGAACCTTAAAATTGATCCTGAAGCGCACAGGGAGCCAATGCAGCGAATTTAAAAGTGGAGTAATATGCTCCCGCCCTCTGGTCCTCGTCTGTGATCTCCCTGATGATGGAGTCCCCGATGATCGCAGTCATTGGAGCTGGCCGATGTGAGATCCGGGTGCTGTCCGGTGGAGGTGGCGGGGGACCTCGGTCATGTTGTGACCCCCCGCTGGTGGCAGCCCCCGTGGCAGATATGGAAGATATGATATGATTTTATAAGAATGATATGATTCAGTATCAATATGACGTGATATGATGAGTAAGGATACGATATGACGCGGAATGATAGGATTTGATTGGATATACCTGAGTAGAGTAGAGAAACGTGCGATGACATTGTGGTAGACAGTTGGCCCTGTGATTAAATGATTGTGTTATTGATTGATGATGTGTAGGAATGAGGAAGTGTAGACCTGAGGGTGGACTTTTCTACTGTTGGGGATGTGGCTTGGCCACGATTGACAAGAAATGGACAAGAAATGAGCACCCTAAGTCAGGAAACCATCCAAAATGTGTTTAGGAAATGAAAGGAAAAGGCGAGGGCCGGCACGAGCACCCGGGACGGGGACCAGCTCGGCCCTCGCAGAGGGCCGGCACGAGCACCCGGGACGGGGACCAGCTCGGCCCTCGCAGAGGGCCGGCACGAGCACCCGGGACGGGGACCAGCTCGGCCCTCGCAGAGGGCCGGCACGAGCACCCGGGACGGGGACCAGCTCGGCCCTCGCAGAGGGCCGGCACGAGCACCCGGGACGGGGACCAGCTCGGCCCTCGCAGAGGGCCGGCACGAGCACCCGGGACGGGGACCAGCTCGGCCCTCTGCCCGCTCCGATTACAGAGAGGAAATATCAGGTGGAGTCTCTAGCAGACAGCAATCCACTTGACTCGTGGTTTCACCTTCTTTGGGACTGTCAGTCTTCCAGGCTTTGTCAACACATTGCTCAGGCCATTGTACTACTCCTCTGTCTGTGCAGAGGAACGCTGGAGACATTTTCATCTTGGTTCACTTCAATATAGCAGATCAGTGTATCTTCTCTTAAATTCACAATGTGACGCAAAGTCTGTAACACTGATAATACCAAGCAAGGCCAACCACGAGTCAGGGGTGTGTTACTCTCTGCCAGAGACTCCACCTCAGAGACCAACCAAACAGGGATGTTGAAAATAATCTCATAAATGATGCGTCATGAAGCACATGTAGATGAAGATATTTGGATGCAAAGACCGTCAATACTTGTTTAATCTCACAAAGGCTTCTGCTAGATGGTTTAGGTTCTGAGCAGCAACAATAAAACCAAGTAGATAAATATGACGACACATCAGTACAAAAACTCAAATAAAATTCAAGCCGCAAGCAGCATTGGTAGGGGACATCTGCCCGGGAGAGGAGAGACCAGAGGAGAGTCATGGAAAGGGGCTAACTGGACATGAATTGCCTCAGGGACTATTGTGCGGCCCTGTTTCTCTCTCTGTTTCTCCCCGGTACTCCTCCTTCCTCTCCTCTGCTGCGCACCTGAGAGTAATCTGCGCTCAGGGAGGGGAGGGCTATTTGGAGGAGCTGAGAGAGGAGCAATGGTTGGGCACACACACAGACCTGGGGAGCAGGAGGTTTCTTTGTACTCCTTTGTTTTCTGGATTTACAGGTATTTTTGTTTCTCCTTTTCCCTCTTTTGTTCCTCAGCAGCACTAGGTTGCTGGGTTTTGTTGTTTTAGTTTGGGCTGGAGATTGTCGGTGGTCCTGTTTGCTCAGTTTTGATTATACCTTGGTTTACTTAGTTTTTGGTCAGGCAGCGTATGGAGAGGTGTTGGGTGCGACGGCCCCTTATGGGTTGGCCTGATCATTTTCTCCTGTTTTGTCCATTTTTGCACACAACTCCAGCCCCTTTTGTTTCATTTAGCTTGTTTCTCATTTGAGTGTTTTTACTTCAACAAAGATAATCAACTTTGTCCTCTGGGTGGCGTCCTTTTTTATGTTTCTGGTCTCCTTTGGTTAACATTGAGCCAGGTATTTTTCTGGTGATATGGAGGCCATAACATCAGTAAAAAAACACAAAAAAAAACAAAAACGCCTGGACATGGTCTGATATAACAAGCTGTAACATGGACACTAATGCTGCGAGCAAACAGAAATGTGAGTGTATGTAAAACAGGTTAAGCTCATTGTTGGACATCTCAAAACTTTGAACATGTTCATTTACAATTGTTTATGAAGAGAATCCTGTTTGAAGTTTAAATCTGTTTTTTTTCTTTTCTTTTCTTGTAATTTCACACTATTTAAGCATTTATAGCATAATAATGACAAAGACTTGCCAGAATTGTTTACTTTTATTTCTCATAAACAAAGAGCAAAAAACATTTTCAGCACACTGCAACAATAGCACGATCATAATAATAACTGTGATAATTTTGGTCACAATAACCGTGATAAGACATTCTCATACTGTTACATCCCTATGTGTGTACCTGCAGCCCCATCAGGAGCCTCATACTTTATAAGGGGTGTTTCTCAATATGTGTACTTCAGCGAACTTCCGGACTTGTGCACTCGTGATACGTCATCAACCACAGCCGAAGTCCTGTTCCAATACTAAGTCCGCATTGACACAAGTTCGGTCCATGTACCTGCTCCGCTCGTAACTTGAGGGGACTTTTCACAGCTCCAATCCCACAATGCAAGGCAACCGGATCGGTGCCTGGATTTAGTACCCTGGCCCGTAGGCAAGGGGATCGAAGGGTTTGTTTGAACCCTTCGATCCCCCCCCCCCTCGCCGCCTCAGTGAAGGTTTTCTATCATGTCATATAAATAAATATAAATGGCTGTCACCTTTTAAATAACTATTCCAAATTATTCTAACCTGATCAAAAAAGGAAAGGTAATTAAGCAGATCGAAGCCCTAGCACCGAGTCTGGGGACCTTGGGGCATGAGTTGACAGACAACTGTAATGTTGCAAAAACAAACGTCCATTTCTCCTGTGCTCCTGTTCACACTCCAGTCCAGTGGGTGGCGGTAATGCCCCTATAACCGTAGAAGACGAAGACGAAGAAGAAGAGGAAACGAGAAAATGGTTAAAGAGGAAGATAAAGAAAGAAAACCAAAGTAAACTGCGGCTATTATGTTAATAACACAAATGCTAAATTAGACAACATATAGGAGAAAGTGACTTGTTTACCTCTCACGGTGTGTGACAGCATCTTGCTATGACGTCATTCTGACCAACTCGGGCTGCTCTGATCTTGCCCAAAATCCTGAGTCAGAGTCCCGAGGTCAAGGGCCTTTAAATTGCACTTTTCCAATTCGGAGGTCGGATCTGTCCGAGTTCCAAGTACAATCACACACAGCATTATCCATTACCGGAGTCAGGATGAAAATTTACTCCCTTAATGTCCCATGAAGTCCCATTAAAACCAAATATTTTTATACCACAACCAGTGCAGAGCAATTCTTTATTTTATTGTTTTATTTCATTTGGACCCCCATTAGTTGTCACTGTGGTAACAACTACCCCTCCTGAGGGCCATTTCCTCTTGTACCGTCTTCTTCCACTTATCCGTTGTCGGGTTGCAGGGGCAGCAGCATAAGCAGAGAAGCTACAGCCGCCTCATCCAGCTCTCCGGGGGATCCCGAGTGGTTCCCAGGCCCGATGAGAGACATGGTCCCTCCAGTGTGTCCTGGGTCTTCCCAAAGGTCTCCTGCCGGTTGGATGTGATCTGATCAGAAGCCTGAGCCACTTCATCTGGCTCCTCTCAACACAGAGGAGCATCAGCTACTCCGAGCCCTCCTGGATGACCAAGCTTCCCACCTTATCTCTACGGGAGAGCCTGACACCCTGCGGAGGAAACTCATTTCGGCAGCTTGTACCCACAGTCTTGTTCTTTTGGTCACTACCCACAGCTCATGACCAGAGGTGAGTGTAGCAACGAAGATCGAGCAGTAAATCGATATTCATTCCTACCCTGAGGGCCATACAGAAAAAAATACAGCAGTATGAGCCAGTAAATACTGTTAAAATAGAAATACAATCATGTAAGACTTACAGAATCAGTCATTTCAGGGTTTTATTTTGTTTAAAAAATGGTTAAATAGTTCATTTACTTTAATTAACATGAGAGGAAGCAACTTTTCCGTTCCTGACGTGAGCATGAAACACTTGTCGTGTCTCCATCTCTAGATCAGTTCACCCTCAGTGTGTGTGTGTGTGTGTTTATCAGTCACAATTTTCATCACCTCTGAAACTCGTCAATTCCTTATACGTTCAAGAAGATATTATCTTAAAACAAGAAGCAGGTTTTTGACTGCACTCAAACTCAGTCTGTGCTGCGGAGAGGACCTTCTAGGAGTCAGCTGGGATCATCTCAGACCATGGAGAGCATCCACGCCAACATGGATTGTGAAACAATAGTCATGGAGAGACCTCCAGTAGGTAAGTCTGACTGATCTGTGCAGAGATATGTATTGTTATTCCTCACACTGTGTGGCTCTATCTGTTCTCAGGTACAAGAAGCTCACAGATGAGATGTTACAGAGCTGCAGCCCTGTGCCTGGGTCTGCTCAGTGGTCTCCTGCTGGTAGGGGTCATCATCCGCAGCATCCTCTGTGAGTCACTTTCAAGAATATTTCACAGCTTCAGCTCCTACAAAATTTCAGCTGCACACTTGCTGACAAAGACCAGAGAGAGAGCCCACATCACACCAACTTTAAAGTCTCTTTAAGAGTAGATTTTAGGGTTCTTTTAATGGTCTTGACCCAGTAGAGCCCTCAGGTCCTCAGGTTGTGGTCTCTTACCTGTTCGTAAAGTAAAAACCCAAACATACAATGAATTATCTTTTCATTATTATGTCCCCTTTCTGTGGATCAGTCTACCTGCAGACCTGAGAGCAGCACCTACTGTTTATATATTTAAAAACAAACTCAAGACCTCTTTAGTCTTTAAACTGATTTTTGTTTAATTCTCTTTTACTCCTTTCAGTGTCTTTCACTCTATTTTAATTTCAGTTACAGTTTGTGTTTTATCAACTCTTTTGATTTATTTTCTATTATTGTTTGGTTTTAAAACTGTTTTATTTTTATTAATATATAACACTTTATTACCTGTATTATATCTTTCCACGGTTTAATCAGTTTAGTCTTAGCTTCTGTGTTTCCTCATTTTTAATTCAAGATGGCGTTTCCTCAGTGGTCTGTGGCTGTTCTCACTTTGTGTTCTTGTGTGTGTGTGCGTGTGTATTCAATGTGTGTTTGGAGGGTGGGCAGGGTGTTGTATTTTATTTAGTTTCCCCTGACACTTATCTGCTTGTGTTTTTGAATGCACAGCACTTTGTACTGCATATTTTTTTTAATGAAAAGTGCAATATAAATAAAGTTTAATTGATTGACTGATAGACTTGAAACCCAACACTGAGTCATATTTTAAACTACATGCAGGTTGTCATGATAAAGGGAATGCTATTTTTTTGTTTTTGTGTCTTGTCTCATTCCAGAGTCCATGACAAGCAGATATACACTATTTTTTTTGACTGTGCGTGCATTAACAAGAAAAAGATGGGCAGAGCTCGGCCACTGCTAATTAGCTTAGCTCAAACACTGGGAGTCAGTGGGTAGCATTAGCCTGCCTCTGCCTATAGTCATCAGAAAAACCCTTCAGCAACTCTAAACAGTCCTGTGTGCCTGTTGTGATTTTTTTTATACCAAGTTATGTAAAGTTATCTACTTTTAAACTAAGATAAGCAGTTTATGTGATTTTCGAAAAAAAAATCCATATGAAACTAGAGGACAGGGCACATACACAAACCACCACGGACGTGCTTTGTTTTGTTGACCTTCGTACAAGCACGTCCACAGAGGTTTGCGCTACCCATTGACTCCCAGTGTTTGAGCTAAGCTAATTAGTGGTGGGCAAGCTCTGCCCGTCTCTTCCTTGTTACTGCACGAACAGTAGAAAGAGTGGAGTCTATGTTTTTTTCATGGACTTGGGAGTGAGACAAGACACAAAAACAAAAAAAGCTTTGGTGTATCCCTTTAAGGTTTGTCCAGTTTAGAGATCTCTGCAGGGAAAGGATGAGGACATGTCAAATTAACATCCCTGCAGCAGTGGATTGATTTGTTGTTACATTATAAAGTCTTGATGACCATCAGACTGATTTCATTCAGTCATGAAAGCCACATTTGGTCAAGAGGCTGTAGTTTGGACAACCCAGACTTACAGTATTACAGAAATAGAGTAAGAATAACCCTCATTGATCACAACAGGCATCATGCTGTGGGAAAATTAAGCAAATATTTTAACTTGAAGTAGTATGAGGCTGTTTAACTTAATTGTCATTTTCCCTTGAATCTTTTCAGACTCTCTGAATGTCGCTGAGATGACCAAAGAGCTGGAGAGACTGCGGACACTGTCAAAACAGGGTGAGTGTTGTGGTCTGTGGTTTCCTCTGTCAACTGTTTGTAGAGATAGAGATCAGGGACACTTTTAGGGTTTACTCCTTACACCTGTCTGGACTTCACATGTCTCTGTCCTGGTTATAAAATCTCAAAAATGTCTGTATTTCTTAAGGAAACTTATCCAGACAAAAATATCCAGACAAATTTGTTGTCCTCGTCTCCTTGTCTTTGTACGTCCACTCACCATTGTTGTTTGTGAAAAGTTTATCTTCACCGGAAAGCATTTGTGCCCAGACATGTGTTGTTATACCACTGTTTCACTACAAACTTACATCACCAACTACTGGCCGGGCATGCGCTCCGGTATTTTCAGTTGTTCTCACAGATCCATGCGAACGCGGATCGTTATCACACCCTCTCCGTGTGAACAACACTTCCATTACTGGTGACAACATTGTTGTGTAAACGGGCCCTCAGAGGATACAGAAGGACAACAGCCACCCACCCCAGCCACAGCCTGTTCACCCTGCTGCCATCAGGCAAAAGCTACAGAAGTATCCGCTGTACCACCAGACTGCAGAACAGCTTCTACCCTCAGGCTGTGAGATTGCTCAAAGCACCATCTGCATGTCTAATAATTTTATTCTCATTTTTTTCAACAATCAACTAACCATTGAAGAGGGAACCACAATTTAACTTCATTTTGCAGCCTGTTGAATAATGATATATTAACTGCCTTGTTTCCTTGTATAGCAGTCTATGTTGCTACTGACAGCCTTGTAACATAATCCACTTATAGGTTAAAACTACTCCAAAAAACGTATTTAGCATGTCAACACTCTACAGTAAGATTCTTTACAGTGCTTCACTTCTCCTTGACAAAGTCCCTGTCTTTACATTGTGATGCAGTGAAGGACTGAGTGCTGCAGCGGGGTTAGGCATGCATCATTGGAGCACAAATTGATATATAAACTGCTAACTTTGTTGTTTTGGATATGGACATCAGTGATCTGTCCTGCTCTGTCGAGGGAAAAGTACTGTACTGTATAGTCAAGCCAACATAGTTTTTATTTCAGTAATTTTAACCTATACATGGGCTAACCTAACCTGACACACCAGACAGACCGTTCCATATTTCCATCACAGAAATATATCACCAGTCCATCTGGAGAAGAGCCCATAGGAAATGTTTTCAGGAGCAGAGTCTTCAACAACAACAGCAGCTGGTGATTGAATGATCGTTCACTGACCATTTATCACTGACCAATCTAAATCAGGCAACAGTATGATGTAGCAGCTAGACCCTGCTGTTAGCCATTAGCTTACATTATGTTTCAGTCCAGAGGCTATTGTCTTACATGAAATTCAGCACTGATGTATCATTTACCACTTATATGTGATATGAACCTCTTCAAGGACAATACCCACCAAGTTCTCCTGGTAAACTTCTGAGGAGAGCAGATTTTGGCAGGTATCCCTGAGTAACCACGACTCCGGGATAACATAGACTAACATCATCCACCGAGGATTTCCACATCGCTCCTAGTTTCCCAGCAGTGATCCCCAGCCTCCCGATTTGCTCGTTCATGAGGGCAACCAGCAGATCCACAGTTATCACAATGGGGTTTGGAGTCCTTCCCATCTTTTTCACGACCAGAGGAGCCAGTGGGTAGATCAAACTCTTACTGAAACGGGATAAGAGCAAAAACAATGTTTTCCGTGAGAAAAGATTTAAGTGACGTCCTTGAAATTGAGTCAATCTCTGATAAAACTGCAGATATTGCCTCATCCACACAGACCGCCTCAGAAGCCGTCATTGTTTTCAAACATGCAGTCACTTCCTGCTGTCGCCACATCTGCAGCTCCCGCCTCTTTCCCCTGATTGGGTCGTTCAGCTTTTTGCTGAGTGAAGTTGTAGAGGACTGGAGACTGGCAAGATGGACCTGCATGATTTCAGATAATGAATCAGGCAGGTCCATCTGCTCTGCAAGGACAGGGCTAACCTGAAGCACTGTGCTTTTAGGGAAGAAAGCTAGGAGGCTAAGCTACTCACAAAATGACTGATCAATATATGAAGTTAAATGTCCTTTGTAAGATTACACACATATTTCTAAACATCTGATACACCTCATGTTAAAATGTAACCAAACTCGCTGGTCTCTGCAGTGGACCAGAAAGGACATCAAATAGCATGGTATCTTACTACACCGTAAAACCAAACTCTCAGCGATGCAGAAAAGTAGAGAGCAGCTTGAAAAATGATACATTTTCCCTCTTTAATGAGCTGGACTAATTTCTGTGAGTTAAACAAGTTTTTGAATCTGATGATGTTGTTGAGTCCTGTGACGATCTGCTGTAGAGACAGTGAGATGTGTTGACCTGTTGCTGTTGTGCAGTTTGTTGTGTTTGATGTCATCAGCCTGGCTGCCTTGAAGCTTTAATGCAGTTTTTATTACTGCTGCTGCTTATACTGCAGCGGTGTGATGAGTTAACTCGTCGCCCTGTTTGTGTCGGCTGCTGGGTCGATTGTGTTGTCACTGCAAATGAACTGCTCCAGTGGCAGACTGGAAACGAACAGAGACCACCTCCTTCGGGCGAGCTTGGCGCGGTTCTTTGTACTGAAACAGTGATCGATAACTGTGTTCATACACACTTATCAATTTTCTTGGATAAAAATTCAAAATAATGAGGTAAAAAGTAAAATTAAAGTGACAAGAAACAAAATTATGAGACAAGTCAAATTAATGGAAAAAAAATCAAAATCAAGAGATTAATTAAAGCTGCAAGCAGCATTTGCCGGGTCCTCGCTCTGTCGCACGCCCCTCATGCCATTTTGAGGGTTTCATCTCTTTCTGACCCTTTTAGAGATATCACAGTTGAGGTAATGTATGTTTTTCTCCTCCTCAGACTTTATAATGGGTGTGTATTACACATTCACATTACACATGTTCCAGTCTTCAGTGATTTACATGACCAGCTGCACTGAACTGTCAAACAGTGAGTGAGTGACATCATTATCTGCCCCTGATTGAGAGTGAAATGGAGTTAAACCTTTTAAAACACAGCCTCACAGATGCCACAATTTGACCAAGTCTCTCTAAAAATAAAATATTTTAATGGGGGATTTTGTCTAGATTCATCCATGTAATTTTTACAGCATTTGTTCCCTGTGAGTTTCAAGCTGATACCATTTACAGCCTTGGAGGAGATCAATTCTTTTTGGAGAGGTGTGTTTGGGCTTAATTTTATTTTGAAAGGCAAATTGCCGGCTTCCTGTTTGAGATAGGTCAGGGGTGTCTGCACATGTTTTGTGGGTCTCTATGAGACGAACATTTCCCTGTTGGTTTGATCTCTCTACGTTCCTAGTGGCCATGAGGGCCGTTTTAGTGTGCCTAGGTGGCACTAGAGAGCAAGTTTTGGCATGTTGTGGGTTAATTTTTTTCATTTTATCAAATTTTTCGTCTAATCTGAGGGTAGTGCCAATTTTTGTGAGATTTTGAGCATGTTAAGTGGGTCAAATTAAATTTGAAAGTGCAGACTGAATAAATAAGAAAGAAAGAAGAAAGAAACAGACCAAAAACAGTAGGGTCCATTGGCAAGGACCCCTCTAGCTATAGCTTTCCCTCAGTGCTCGGACCCTAAAAAAAAATCTAAGTTCTTTAGAGGACCAGATGCAGATCTTTTTTCCTCCTCTTTGGAAACACTCAGATCAGAAGAGAGGCCACAGGAGGCTCTGATAATGATCTCTGCACTGAATAGGACAAATGGGAATAGGACATTTGTTTTAGGGATGCACAATATTGGATTTTTGCCCATATCCGATATGCTTACATTTTCAAACTCATGATTGTCAATATCTTAACTAAATTGGACTTGTTCTTTGCATAGTAACAGCCCATTTGTGGAAGGAAAAGATTTGAAGCAAGAAAAACAACTTTCGTGTCAACTCTCTTTTGTAAGTAATACTTTTGATCTATCAAGGTGGACATTCAGTAAAGAAGAGGTAAACCATCATGATTCAACTGTGCATTTGGGAAATATTACAGCCAATATCTGAGATATTTATGGCCAATTTTTGTAGTCAAAATATTGATTGTTAATATCAGCAAAAATGTTCACATCTGCCAATACTGATAATCAACTTATAATTTGCAGATAATCTGCCAATACTGGCCCAATAATACTGTGCATCCCTAATTTGATTTGTACGGTAGTTCAGCCTCCCACCTCTAGTCTGCAGTAGCCATTTCTTTATTAGATTCTCTGTCCCTATGTTACATTTATTCTTAGTTTATCTTTCACTTGAACAGACAATAAAATTAATTTAGAATTGCAGGGAACATAATTTATCTAAATTATACTGAAACTGTATTTTTATAGAAATGATATGATGGATCCAAACACTGTCTTTTTTTAGATAGACTGGGAGAAAAAGTGTGTTCTTGCATCATGAGGTATGTGGCAATAAAAAATGAAATGAACTTTTTTTTGTTCATCATGATAATCTGTAAAAATAGACCAAATTTTAAGATTTTTTTAGGCTTAAATGTAAAGGGGAGAGTAAAAATCTAAAATAAGATATTTTGGAACTACAAGATGGTGGTTCAACTTAGAAGCACCTACAGTATTAACAAGTGTAAAGTCTTGTTGTGACCTCTTTTTTTAGAGTTTCCTTTTCAATCAAACTGATCAAGTTGGTCCTCATAGTTGTAGCAATAGTGTATGAATTATTGATTATTAAAAACAATCAGAAATGCTCTCCAGGTTTCTGGCCATTTTGGTAGTCCTTGTTAGCAGTTAGTCAGCAACCATCATATTAAACACACAACGGTTTCAGATTCAAAAGCAGGCAACATCAGATTTTTATTATTTCCTCCCAATCCAATGACCTGATCAACATGGTGCTCAATGGCCGTGTGTTTTGTGTATGCATCATCATTTATTTAGAAACAAACAAAAACATCACGTGATCAGGTGCGCAGGAAGGTGTTTTAAGTAGGGGGGCTGCCAACTGAATGAATGAATGAGTGGCGTCATTGTATTTTTTTTTTTTCCTGCTGTATAGCGCATCGCCACTCAGGCTGCTGACTGGCAGCCAGAAGATTCACACAAATAAAACATTAAGAAGTTCTAACAAATTCCATTTTTATTACCTGTTTTCTCCATAAGGAAAATGCTCCACATGACAAGAGCAGACTAGAACAAAACCACTTTAACAGCAATAAATCATCGTCATTTTAAGTGCTGTCCTCTGTGCTGAAGATGCAAAAGCAGTCAGGTCGGTCTATACTCCAAAACTCACTACCTCTTACGTGACAGGTAGTGAAGAAAGATCAAAAAAACATCAGCAGATGAACACAAGTCCCACAAACCAACAGTAAGCGGCGAGCAGATAAACATATCAAACAGCTAGCGGCAAACGGCGAGCAAAAAAACAGAAGTCTCGCAAGCCAACAAGACGCGTAGATCACCATGGCCAAAAACTTTCTTTTGCAATTTGACTCCAGAAAGTGTCGACCTATATAAACCTGCCTGAGTGTTGGAGTAAATATTCTGACTTAAATCACATTAATTTATTCATTATTGATGATACGTTCCCAGTCACTAATGTTAATAAACAGCTAGTTAAAATATACAGCATACCCCTGATTGTGCTGTAGTCTCAGTCTGTCTGAGGCTCTGTTAGAGCTCCTGCCCCCCTCAAGGCTCCCTTTCCCATGTGGACCCAGTCCACTCTGATGGGTTTACAGGACACCTCTGTGGTAGTTGGTCAGTTCAGTATTGCTTGGTGCCATGTTTCCAACAACTCTGCATTTATTCAACTTCTGTAATAGCCAAAACTAACGCTAAAACTGCTGAAAAGCGATGGTTGGATGTCACACTGGTAGGTCTATTTGGGGGGCCCACAGAAATTAGATGTTACAGGCGGTGACAGGCGTCGCACAGACGGTGAGTGGGAGGGGTGTTAGTGCTTTAGACCCTTTATTTTGTTTACAATGGTGCTTTATCACGAGGCAGAGACGTGTTAAACACACTGAAGAAAGCATGATATGACCTCTTTAGAGTAAACTCTGTAGGAGTAAAATGAACTCTATCAACTTTGTTTTCCAACAGCAGAGTAAATAATCAATAATCTCACAAATAATGTTCGATCCCCTTTAATCTGGTAATGGTCATATATCTATCTACCTCTTTTTGGTCTGGTTCATGTCAAGCTGGAACACAACAGGGTCCTTTTTGTTTCTCTAGCAGACAACCAGCCAGCTGAGGGTGATGTCCGCCTGCATGGAGGGAACAACGCCTGCTCTGGCAGAGTGGAGGTCTTCGACAGTGGACAGTGGGGGACGGTGTGTGGTGATGACTGGGACATAAATGATGCTCAGGTGGTGTGCAGACAGATAGGCTGTGGCACAGCACTGTCAGCACATGGAGACGCTCACTTTGGACAGGGCACTGGACCCATCTGGTTTGATGATGTCAGCTGCAGAGGCTATGAAATCAGTCTCAGTGAGTGTGGACACAGCGGGATTGAAAGCCATAACTGTCGTCGCCAAGAGGATGCTGGTGTCACCTGTGAAGGTAAATAAATGTTGTTGTGCTGTGTCATAACAGTGTTAATTTTATCAACAAAAATAGGACCAAATATTTGAAAATGTTATTCATAAAAAAAACATCTAGAATGAATGCAAATTGTAGTGCAGTCTTGAGGATGCAACATTCACAACATGTATTATGAGATTAATAAGCAGGTTGTGCTCAGTCTGTCCTTCGTTGGTGTATAAAATCATCATAGTTATGTCTCCTGTTTATTTGTTTGTTTGTTTGTTTTTCAGCTGCTGCTCCGGTCAGGCTGGTCAATTCTGACAGCCGCTGCTCTGGAAGGGTGGAGGTCTTCGACAGTGGACAGTGGGGGACGGTGTGTGATGATGACTGGGACATAAAGGATGCTCAGGTGGTGTGCAGACAGATGGGCTGTGGCACAGCACTGTCAGCACATGGAGACGCCCACTTTGGACAGGGCACTGGACCCATCTGGTTTGATGATGTCAGCTGCAGAGGCCATGAAACCAGACTCCGTGAGTGTGGACACAGCGGGATTGAAAGCCATAACTGTCGTCACCAAGAGGATGCTGGTGTCGTCTGTGCAGGTAAATAAACTTTGTTGTGCTGTGTCATAACAGTGTTAATTTTATCAACAAAAATAGGACCAAATATATGTAAAATGTAATTCATAAAAAAATCATCTAGAATGAATGCAAATTGTAGTGCAGTCTTGAGGATGCAACATTCACAGCATGTATTATGAGATTAATAAGCAGGTTGTGCTCAGTCTGTCCTTCGTTGGTGTATAAAATCATCATAGTTATGTCTCCTGTTTATTTGTTTGTTTGTTTGTTTTTCAGCTGCTGCTCCGGTCAGGCTGGTCAATTCTGACAGCCGCTGCTCTGGCAGAGTGGAGGTCTTCGACAGTGGACAGTGGGGGACGGTGTGTGGTGATGACTGGGACATAAATGATGCTCAGGTGGTGTGCAGACAGATAGGCTGTGGCACAGCACTGTCAGCACATGGAGACGCTCACTTTGGACAGGGCACTGGACCCATCTGGTTTGATGATGTCAGCTGCAGAGGCAATGAAATCAGTCTCAGTGAATGTGGACACAGAACGACTGGAAACCATAACTGTAGTCACAGTAGGGATGCTGGTGTCAACTGTACAGGTAAATACAACTGTTGTCTTGTCTGAACAGTATCAGCATATCACAGGGTCTCGTAAAATATGGCCTTAGGGCTACGTGTGGCCCTCCTTACCACTAAGTGCAGTCCACAATGTAATTTCACAAATCAAAGTATAAACATGAAGAAAAAAAAAAGAGAAAATCTGCCATGAAAACACTGACAATCAAAATATTTTAGTAACAGAATTTGGTGATCACAATCTTTGCAGTAAATTAGCTGTGAGAGCACAAACCTCCACCAAGGCTTTTCTGACAATTAAGGCGTTAGGGCAATTTTACTCATTCAAAATGTGTAAAATTGCCCTGTCTCGCAATGTTAAGAAATCGTTAATGAATTCCTGATTCTGCATCCAGATTCAGATCACTATCAGAAACTTATCACTTCTTCCTTGTGCCATGACCAACATTCCCTGAAAATTTTCATCAAAGTCAGTTGAGAAGTTTTTTGAGTTGTTTTGTTTACAGACACGACAAACAAACTGTCAAAAGGAGGTAATACTACGTACCTTGCCGTTTGTAGTCTGGGCCTCCAACAGCGTGGATAACATTAATGTGGCCCTCTAGTAGCTGACGCTGCCCATCCCTTTTCTAAGAATCAGACTAAAATGATCATCAACTACCTTTTTTTCTGGACCAAGAATAAGACTATAAATAGCTTAAAAATGTTCTGATAAAATAGATTTAGATTATCTTATTCAGCCATGGAAGGACTCAAACAGAACGAAAAACAATCATAAAAATACCATGATTTTACACCAAGGTAAAATCAGCGTTTTCTCACAGGATTTCAGGTTGTCATTTGGTTAACTTGCCCAAAAAAGAGTGGGCGACTTATTCAGTCCCAGCCCTTCTCCATAAGTCATTGAGTATTACTTATCCAGACACAAACCTCAATGAAAGTTATTCTCTTGACACATCCAAAGCCTGATTTGGGGATTGTCTTGGCATTAAAAAAAAATCAATTGATATTGACAAAGTATCCTTAGATAAACATTAGACAATATCTTTCAAGATATTTATGATTTCAAATATTTCCAATAATTTTTCATACATGTCCCACAAGGCCCCTAACTCCAAGGTCCCGTGTCCTGGAGTGTTTGACCATTTGCCTCGGTGTCTATTGAGCAAGGATTTGATTGAAGCTGAATTAAAAAATGATTTAAGCTGAAAGCAGCATTTGTCGGGTCCTCGCTCTGTCGCATGTCCCTCATGCCCGTTTGACCTCCATTTTGAGGGTTTCATCCCTTTGACCCTTTTAGATATACAGACCTGATCAAAATCTTAAGACCAGTTGAATATTGCTAGAATTTACCTTTTGCACATTTGGATCTTAATGAGGTTTTAAGTAAAGCTACAATATGCAAAAGCAAGAAGGGGGAGTGTGACAAAAAGCACTTTGAAAAAGTAATTGATTGAAAACAACAACTAAACTGAAATAGGCTGTTTATCAGCTGATCAAAAGTTTAAGACCATCGCTCAAAAAATTACAAAAAACTCTCCAAACCAGAACAAAATTTTTTCTCAGTAGGACTCAGTAATGAGTAGCTCCACCGTTCTTGTTAATCACTTCAAAAATTCGTTTGGGCTTGATGCGAGTGTTTCCATAAAGGTTTTGGGAACATTGCTCCAAGTGGTAAAGATGGATTTACGAAGGGCATCAACTGTCTGGAACTGATGGCCATTTTTATAAACTTCCCTTGTAATATGTCAAATAAAAAAATAAAATCACTTTTCTTATATAAAAAGTAAAACAAAAATGAGATAAAAAGTCAAAATTATGAAAAAAAGTCAAATAACGTTACAAGAGAAGAAATTTGAGAAATATCAAAATGATCAAATTAAAAAGACAAATTTGTGAAGTATAAAGTCAAAATGATGACATTAAAAGACAAATTCAACCTGCCTTGTAAATAGACACATATTAAAAATTAACAGTAAAAAAAATGAGATCAAAAAGTCAAATTTACAAAAAAGATAGATAAAACCAAATTTATTCAGCACTGAATGCCCACTTGTATCAGACAAACTCTCACAAACGTTCTAGGTGTTAAAAAAATGACCTTAAAGTCTGTGTTTTAATGAGCTGTCATCACCTTCAGATCCCAGCAGAAGTCCTGATTCAGGTGGTTCAAGACGACAAACATGGATTAATTAGAGACAAGCTCGTTGGTCCTGGACTCAGTTTGCATGCTTGTATTTCCTCATTCACTCTGATGTTGTTATTCATGTTTTGCAGAGAAAACTTGTCCCTCAGGATGGAAGAAGTTCCGTAGTTCCTGCTATCTTTTCTCGACAAATAAAACATCTTGGATTCAGAGCAGACAGGACTGCAGAGACAGAGGAGCCGATCTGGTGGTGATTGAAAGTCCTGAAGAGCAGGTAATATGGCTTGATTTAAGACACAGAGATTAACAAATTATTTTATCAAGTAATTTTCCACGATTATTTCTGTCAGCAACTCTCTCAAACTGCATAAGTGATTCAATCAAAAGTGCATCTGAATAAATTCTCTCTGACTCCAAAAGGAACTTCTCTCTGAGATAGTTAAGGACGACACCTGGATTGGTTTGACTGACAAAGACAATGAGGGCACCTGGAAGTGGGTGGATGGCACACCGCTGACTCACATGTAAGGCACACACTTATGCTGTTATTGTTTTACAGTGTTGGTTGAATCAAGGCACATACAGCTGATTTGTTTACAGCAGGATGACTGAAGTGTTTTAACAAAACCAAAGAGTTTTGGTTAAGGCTGTCTGACCAAGAGGAAATCTGCATTTCCAAAACTGTAAATCCTCAATAAAAGAAAAACAGGCACAACATAAAAATGTCACCCCCCCCCCCCCCCCCCCCCCGCCACACACACACACACACACACACACATTGAGAGCACATTGATGTATTTTGGTTTTAGATTGAATCAGTCTTTTGAACCAGGCTGTAAAGATGTGTATTCAGGCTGTGAAAACCGTCTTTTCCCCTCAAACAACCATTAAGCTCTCAGTTTTCTGCAGCCAGCCCCAAGTGGAGACTCGGGGTACTGCAGCTTTTCACTTCAGCATGGGCCTCCATTTACACCCTGGAGGTTGACACCTGGTTTCTACTCTGAAATTTCCAAAATGTCTCTTGATTGCAGTGACAGGGCAGGAAGGGGGGAGGGCTTTATTGTGACCCCCACATGGACTGTTGAATGGACACAAACTGACTCTACTGCCCTGTCCACACTGTAGTACATATGCCAGGCCTGTGAGTGGTGTTGTAACACTGACGCAGACATTTACTAAAACCAGAGAAGAAGACTTGAAGCATACGCATAAAATATGAGCAGTGTAAACAAACACAAAACAAAGATTACCAAACTGCTGGAGAGTGTTGACTACAAAATAAAGATTAATAAATATAAAGTGACTCATGAGATAAAAATTCAATTTTAAGAATAAAAAAGCAAAATTCTGAGATCAGATAAGTTAAATCTACAAAAAAAAGGTCAATTTTGTACTAGAGACAACTGCCAGAGTCAAATTCCTTGTATGTGTTGCACACTTGGCAATAAAAAATGATTCTGATTCTGTTTTATGTCGACAAACTACATAATCAACATTTTATGACACACACTTTAACTTTAGGAGTTCTGTTGGGTTTGTGAATATATTCTGATAAAATAAGGCAAAACTTGGTTCATGTCATTTTGTGTCACTTGGAGTATTTCTTTTTTCTTTTGCTTTCCTGGGGCGTAGGGTTTGCACCGCTGCAGCCTTAAACTTCATCGCAGGTGAATGCCTACGAACAAAGTAGTGTCAAAAGGCGAGTCAGGTCACCCCCAGTCCCCCATCCCACAATCTACAGGAAAAACTGTAAACACAGCTGTGCAAATCAGCTCAAATTCTTCTTTTCATGGATAAAATCGAGATAAAACAGACTCGTACTCTCTGACCCGATGCACCAGATGGAGCGTCCGGTTTATCTCACCAGATGCTGCTGAGAAAGCTTTCAGTGTTTGTTTTTCATTTAATAAAGAAGTACAGTCCAGAATGCCTTGCTCGTGGCTCCGCCTCTTCCTGCTCTGAAGGACTCTGATTGGCCCCATCCTGCTCTGGGGGGCTCACAATCAATGTAGATGAGAGCTTAAGAAGACGGATCTGCCTGATAACTGACATTGAAGCAGGAGGATCCAGCTGCACTGCAAGGTTATATACAAATAGCCATCTTACCAACAGGACCCTAAACACATCACTGTACTGCCAGGACGGTCATATTCAAACAGGCATTTGCCCCACGGGACCATGAACGCCTCATCTAACATCTACTCCATCATTTCCCTGATGGAGCTGTGAATGCATCACCAAATGGCTCTCTCTTCCAGCAGGTCTGTAAATGCATCGCTTGATAATCATTTTTCCTGGCTGGACCCTGAACGCCTCACCAAACGCAGCGTAGGACTGGGGCGCTCGTCAAAGCCGTGAACCTTCATCTTCTGAGCGTGAGCTCCTTAAGAGGGAATCACCAGCAGCAGTGTTTTCCCCACGACGTGAGGAGTGCATGTGGTGTGTAGGTGTGTGTTTACTCCGAGTGTGTGTGTGTGTGTGTGTGTGTGCATGAGATCATCAGCGGACTGCAAGCGATTGCGAGCGAGCGATTGCTGAGCGAGAGAGAGAGCTTGCGTGTGGATCCCCCTCAGGACTGACCTCATCCACCATCCATCACCATCAGGAGTCCTCCTGAGGCCGGAGCGATCACCACGGCTCCATCAGACAGAAGAGGGAATACTCACACTCCGCTCTGATTGGACGGCCCTGCAGCTTCACCAGCCAGCTCCCGATTGGTCAGTTTGTGAGAGGTATTGATATCTGGTTATATCGATGATGTTTTCAGTCCTAAGATCAGACCTGCTGTCCACATTCACCTGTCTGTGATGTTCAGTAGGGATGTGCAGATGCATCAGTTTAACATCATATCACACCTTCACACAGCCCTCAGCCAATGAATGAGAGGGACAGAGATCACCTGATGTTTACCTGTGTCATCGATTTATAGCTGTTGTCTCACACTGAGTGCTGCTTAAGAAGAGCTGCGACTGGATTTAAACATTAAAAGCTGTTTTTCACTGTTTTTCATAGAGAAATCACTGGATTTGCACTGATTTTACAGCAGTGATAACTCGCTGTATTAAAACATTAAAAACTTGATTTGCACTAGTTCTGTACAATGATAACTGGATTTTCACTGGCTTTAAACAGAAACAGCTTTGATTTTGATGTTTTTTATATAGTTATAAAGAAAATGAGGATTTTCACTGGATTCAAACATTAAGAACTTGATTAACTCTAGTGTTAATGCACTTATATATACATCGCATTAATACACTAAAAACTGCCTTTTTACTGGATTTAAAAGTAATGACAGTGTTTTATAAAACAGTAATCACTAGCTTCATACTAGGTTACCATTCAATTCGATTTATGAGGGATTTATAAATTAAAAACTGGATTTTTACTGTTTTAATTCAGTGATAACAGAGTTGACACTAGGTAAATGTAGATATAATGAGATTTGTACTGATTTGATACATAGAAAAAAAGATTTTCACATAATTTAAACAGTAATATTTGTGTTTTCAGTGTTTTTATAGAGAAATCACTGGATATGACTTTTGGAATTTGAATAAACTGTTTGAGCGTCGAGGTAAAACATCTGTTCTCAAACTGTAAATAAACATTCAAATTAAAAAGTAACAGTTCAGGAAAACATTAGGGAGCTGCCCATCCACCAGGGGGCGCTCCCACTGCCACCTGAGAGTTCGATACCCTTTGACCTCACAACAGGAAGTTCACCTCAGGAAAATGAAGGACAGGCAAAGCCGTTCTGTGGAAGCACTTTGGGCTCCACACCCCTGACGGCAAAATAAAACAAAGTGTTGATTATGTGCACAGATCACAGACAAGGCTGCTCAAAACCATCTGATTTTTGGGGAAAGTGACAACCCTACCCTGCAGTGGTGAGGTGTTTAGATGATCCTTGATTATTGCAGTAGTGTGATAATGTGTTTACAGATACTTTTGTTGCCCGGCTCTAGCTCTAAAGGCTGTTTCTGATTGGATGAGAGGGTTACTCGACTCTCCATCCTTGAAGCTCTCTGCAAACAAGCATCTTTTATGACCTCATTAACAAACTCCAGGTTCAGATAAAATACAGACAGGACAGACAGACAGGCCCCCCTTTAAAAACACACAAAGATATTTAATTAGCACCGAGTGTCTCATTTGCATGTTTTGTAAGCGCTAATTAAGATATGCTAAGTATCCAGACGCAGCCTAAATACACTGAGGGAGACTCTTTGAGGTATGGACGGATGGACGGATGGACACGTCCATCTGTGAGGACGGATGCACGGCTTATCTCTGTGACTCTCAGATATGAGCGAGGCGTGCAGACGGAGGACACGCTGACGTCACACATGATGCAAAAGGACTGAAACACTGAACACCCGGAGCAGGAGGACGTATGGACGGGAAAGGTAATAAAGCTCTGACAGAGACTCGGCGTAGGGCCGGGGGAAATGTAGGCAGATAATCATACTCTGGTCTTTTTAAAGGCTGAGACACATGACTCAAGAATTGTGATAGTGAAAAATAAGAAATGGTGGTGCTGGTTTGGCAGAAAACAACCAGGTATGGAGAGATGTTTAGGCGTTAATTTGATATCTGTGATATCAACCGTAGTTCAGCTCTACTAGTACTCAAATTTGGAGTACATGTACTCCATTTTGGTCAACTAGTACACAAGAAGACTTTACTAGTGAGGCAAAAAGTGTCAGTAGTACTACTAGTAGATCTAAAAATGTTCACTGGTACTACTCGTAAGCCTTACATGCTAATACGGGGGCGGGGAAAAGCAAATTCAGGCTTGATGTTTACTGGTTTCATGCATTTTTGATTGGGTTTACGCTGGATTAAAATAACAAAAATGTTATTTTTTGCTGGTTTAAAAGTATAAAACTCAATTCACAATGTTTTAACTGAAATGAACTGAGTTTTAACTTGTTTTAGCCACTGTAGATTTAACTGGGATACACTGGCAGAGAGACAGCCTTAAATAGAAGAGACAACATTTCACAATAAGAGTACAACCCTTCATAAAATGGTCATATAGTAGGGCTGTCACCTCATATTTGATATTGTTTTTAATGTCTTTTACAGAGTTAGATTTAGATTTTTGCTGAAGCTCGAATAAATAAAGTTGATTCAGTTACATCAGCTACATTTTGAGTTCATATTTTTAAGTATATTTCCCTTCATTAATTAAACTATTGTCTGTCAATAATTCTGTTTATTCACATGACAAAATAAAGTGATAAACGAGTCTTTTTATTGTGTAATTCAGACATCCTTAGTGTAAGAGTCTCCCTCATTTGCTCTGTGAGAGCTTTTGTCGTGCTTTGCTGAGCAAACTTTCAACAAATTGTTAAAAAAACAAACAAAAAAACATGAACGCGGTCGGTATCAGCCAAGAAAAGCCTGATCGAGGCATCCCTAAAACAAATCAAAAAATGGAGGAGCTCATGGCATTTCTGACATTTATCAGGTGTCCCACACTCAGATCATCACCAAAATCCCATCACAGCATAACCAACATTTCCTGACTACAGTCACAAGACCAGTTTTTCATGTAATCACCAAACAACGCAGACGAACTCCAACTCACTTTAACACCAAATCAGCAGAGCGTCCTGGTTCAGGGAAATGCTGGAGGAGCCGTCCAAACACAGGTTCAAGATTTCACTCCAGCTGAATTCCAATCAAACTGGTTTTTGAGTATTTCTGCTCCTTCCTGCCTGAAGTTTTCCTAAAGCTGGTTTTTAAAGGGTTAATCTGATTTATTTACCCACCATGTGTCCTTTGTTGACTTCACCTCCTGCGACCCCGACACGAGTGAACCATGTGCACAAAGAAAAATATTTATTCCCCCGGCAGAGAGGGGATGGGGATTAAACCTTTACCGGGTTATTAGGAGCTAATAATTTTTAATTGACCGGGATTATCGCAGGTTTACACACACACCCCTCCTGAGCCCCAAATTCTCTCCAATCCACGCAGAGGGCTTTTTCTCAGAGCTGCTTCACATTCACAGATTTGGGTCTAAATCAACGACAATGCAGTCAAAAGTGTAGTTTTATAGAGTGAGATTAATAAAGAAAGAAGGACTCATGGATGGACGGTAATGTTCAGGGGGGACTCACTGCAACAAATAAAATCAGAGAAGAAGAATCTTCACATCGACGTGGCCACAATCGTGTGAGAGCACCACTTCTGTCAGGATGTCCCAAACAGCATTTATGCCTTTATGATCGTCAGAACATTCAAACAGGGGCCAGTTTGTTCTGGACAGATGCTACAGGGGCTGGATTTTAAGAATGAATACATAATGTTAATAATTTGCATAAATAACATACTATTAGTTAAAAAGTTCAATCTTTCCTGAATTGACATTTCAGCTCCTAATCCTGGATTTTTGTGAATCAGATCAAACAGGAAGTCGTTCCTAACAACATCATTTAAGTGACTATTTTTGGGCAGCTGTGTAGATACTTGTAGGGACAAAACAACAAAAAGGTGCCCTTAAAGCCACAAAAAAACATGTCCCCTTACCCATTTTAAGAATTTCATAACGCTCACGGGGCAGATGGGAGGCTTTGAGGGGCCTGATGTGGCCCCTAGGCTGCCAGTTGATGACCACTGATTTCTGCTGTTGTTTGACCAAAGCAAAAAAAAAGGCCCAGGTATTTGGAGAACAAAATTAAAGAATGCAACCGAACTCACAGCAGAAGATATTTTCGTATCTACGCCGATTTCCGCGGACATTTATTCCTGTAAATATTTCTTGGTGCCACTCCTGGAAACAGCTCCAGTCTCAGACGTTACAGGGCCACGTTACAGTACTCACACCCTTTTCAGGTATTTTGGAAACTGACGGCAACTCATTTGTTTCTTGTTGGTTTTTGGGCTGCTCCTGATTGGACAACTTTCAGTCAATATTTTGACATCATTAAAGCAAATCAGTGATCATCAACTGGCAGCCCGGGGGCCATATGAGGCCCCTCACAGCCTAAATAGGGAAAGTCTTTTTGTCTCGAGCATAGAAGGTCTCCATCACATGAGGAGATGCCTTTGACTCACCACAGGTGTTTTAAAACTGAAAGAGTTTCAGTCGTACAGGTCCAGGTAACTCACTGAGTAAAGGTGATGATAACAGTGACCTAAATATTGATCTGAATATTCCCGATCGTGTTTTTTTCACTCCTGCGTTCCCTTTTCTTTTTAAATTTTAATCCTCATTGTTTACTCCTTTAGCTGAGATCGATGAGGTGATCCAGAACATTCTGTTTCCTCCAGATTTGACCCGAGCTGAGAGATAAACGTGACGGAGAGTTATGAATGAGACCTTATTAGATGGTTTTACTGTCTGGGAGTGTGCGCCTCCTTCCTGTCCCAGCTGTTGTGTGTGTTTTTATTACTTCTCAGCAGGTGGTGTGGTCTTTTTTTATTCCTCCTCCTCGTCTTTATTCAGCTCCTGCGTTTTCTTTGGTGCCGGCCCGTTATTAGCTCGGTCGAGCTCCGGTCATCCCGACATATTGAGTCCTCACCAACACGACGTCTGAGGGATCCTGCATCAATAACAGGCACAGGAATTTACCGCTGTCCACATCAGTAATGAAATCTGAGGCCCTCTTTGTTATTCAGCAGCTGGTCCACGGGGGACGAGGAGGAGGAGGTCAGGACGGGGAGGGCTGAGCTCGGAGAGATCTGCTCCCGTCACATCACAGGTTTGGTTTAAAGAAAATGACTGAAGCTTCAGGGCTCTTCATGCTGAATAAAATATCATTTTTCTGTATTTCACTGTTAAAATCATTTGGATCCACGTGCTAGAGGTCTTACTGAAGGTGGGCAGAAACATCATGTTGACTGTTCGATTATTAACCCTTAACATTAACTAGTCCTCAGGCAGGGGCCGCCTCTTGACCCACAGGGACTAGGATTTGTTACTCTGAGCTGGACAAGGGGCAAAAAAATGGATACAGATGGACGGACGAATGGAAAGATAGAGGGATGGATGGTTGTATATATGGTTGGATGCACACCCTGATTGATGGACAAATAGAAAGAGGATTGGCAAACAGATAAATGGATGGATGGCAGGATGGATGAATAAATTTAAAAGTAAATTGCTGAATGACTGGATGGCTGGATTTGATAGATGGACAGAAGGATGGAAGAAAAGTTGGATAGATGGATGGATGGATGGATGGATGAACAGAATGATGGATTGATGAATGAATGGATGGATTGGCAGTTGAAAGGAAGGTTGGGATGAATAGAGAATAATTCATAGGCTGAATGTTGGATGACTGCACAACTGGATTTATGGATGCATAGAAGGATAAAGGAACGAATGGTGGTTGGATAGAAGAAGAAATGGATGGATGGAGTGATGAGATGGATGGCAGGACTGATGGAGGAACAGATAGATGAACGGATTGATGGATGGATGCACTGGTAGAAAAATGAATAAATGGATATATGGACAGATCTATGTATGAATAGATGGATGAATAGACAGATGAATAGATGAATGGATCAATGAATAGTTGAATGAATAGATGGATGAATTGACGGAATGGATGCAGTACCCTGACAGCTCAGAGGTGAAGGTGATATTCAGAGACACTGTTGACCTCGTGTTGACCTTCATCACCTTTGTTTCTTCAGATCTTGACCACCTCCCTGATGGACCACCACCCCCACACATCCATCTGAGTCCTAAACATCGTCTTTCCCAGCCCTCGTTTTTCCCTCCTTAATGAGTTTGAATCTGTTGAAATGAGCTCCTCGCTCTCAGCGTGACTTCAGATATTCAGAGGAGAGAATCTGCTGCTTGTTTTAGTCTTAATGACACACACATTACTGAGCTGTGGGGATTTGAACACGCAACCTGCGGAGCCAAACACCAGCTCGGGTTATCATCAGAACCAGGGGAGAAGACGCTGAGACGATGGAGACGGGGGACGGGGGAGAGACTGATGTCCTCAAGACCAGAACCCCCCGTGGTCTGGATGGATTCTCTTAGCAGGGTAAAACCTGCTGCCTCCATCATCCACCGTCCTGTTTCTGACAGGTCCTCAGATTTTAAGACATCGTTTCATTGCCTTAAAATGCAGAAACCGCCTCCGGCACCATCGTCGGAGATCTGCTCCCCTAACACTCCAAAACCAGCCATTCCTCTTCGTTCTGGCCTTCAAATCAAGGACGTCTGTCTCTCATCACAGCATTAATGTTCAAGAAGTCAGAAAACCACGGCAGGACAGCGGGCAGAAGAGGTCAAACTGGGTCTTAATTATAGACCAAAAGACAGTATCTGTGCAGGTGGAACCACCTGAACCGGCAGAGGCATTTATCGACACAGCATGGCGCTGATTTCAGGAGGGCCCAGGAGTTTGTCCTCCAAAATCTCGTTAAAATTTGGATTGATAAGCAAGTCCTTAACATTATTGCATCGATAAACTCTTACCAACTACATCCCTATTCATGGCAGAGGCTCTGATCCGATCTGTGGGTGAGGAGTTTGAATGTTCTCCCCTGTGCATGGTCGGGTTTTCTGCAGATACTCTGGTTTCCTCCCACAGACCAAAAACACGATCTTTAGGTTGGCTGCTGGCTCTAAATGGACCTAAGGGTTTGTCTCTGAATGTCAACCCTGTGAAAGTCTGGTGACCCTGACATCCCTCAGAGGAGAGAGCATTGCAGATGATGGATGGAGGCCTTGGAACAGGAACCTGCAGCACTGAACATGGATTAGAGGTGGGCAGGTGCAGACGGCCTGACTTTAAAACAGCTCTAATCTCATCTGGTCACGATCCAGCTTGATTCAGACGCTGGCTCATCGCTGGCCGTACGGTGGCAACACTGATCTGTTTAAAAAAGACGACCTGCTCAGTTCCAGCCTCTTTCCAGCTCACACTGGCTACGTTTATATGCAGTCAATATTCGGGTTTAAGGTCAAATATTCTGGTTTCTGAAACATTCGGAATAACCCGTTTACATGCGTGAGCAAACAGGGTTATTCCTCTATGCATGGTATCTCTGATCAAAAACAGCGGACACATGGACGCTTGCGCTCTGGTGCTTGTACTGACCCACCACCAGTACCTGACACTATTCTTTGTCAGTTTCTTCATTAATGGAAGACGAGAATGTGAAGAATTAGGAAATCGAGCTGGAGCTGTGCCATGTTACAAACAAGTACTTCCTGTACTCAAAAGACTTGCAAAAAGGACATGCGCAGAACACGACTTAATGTTCCTTTCGATGGGGATATCCCGATCGGCGTATACATGACCAAATATTCGGGTTAGAAAAGAAGTAACCCAGGGATGATTTTTCAGGTTTTTAAAAACCAGAATATGAGCATATTCCGGTTTTTCAAAAGGGTTTTTTGGTGTTTACATGGCTGTGTGCAACCGGGTTATTGCTAATATTCTGGTCATGAAAGGGTTAATGACTGCATGTAAACGTAGAAAACTGATGTTGATACCAGCAGATGGAAATGAGTGACAGCAGTTCTTCAAGGCACTTTTCCCCAATTTTGACCATAAAAGCGCCCGACACTGATGGAAATGCCTCTGCAGAGGTTCGAGCACGTCTGGTTTCCATGTGGTCTGTGGATGATGGACTGATGAATGAATGGATGGATGGATGGATGGATGGATGGATGGGGTGGAGGGCAGGGACGGATGAATAAACTGAAAAGTAAACTGATGGATGGTTGGATGACTGGATTTGG
>JBAMNC010002428.1:0-29520 GCA_037902135.1 Cetoscarus ocellatus
AATCTGGAAAATAAAAGTCATATGTTAGCATGTCGGTTTTTTTCAACTTCAAGGACCCCAAAACTAAAGTGTTCAAAAGTCAGTTTTTAGCTGAAAAATTACCAAAAGGCATGCACTAGCATGTTTTTCAGAATGAAAACTGCCTATAAACATAAAAAATAGCAGGTTGATTTTTTTCACCAAATCTGAAAAAAAAGTCATGTTAGCATTCCACAAAACTAAACCCAAAACTAAAATGTTCAAATCCACGTAATAATGTGTTTTTCTGCATCTTTGCCATTAAAGTCATGTTTTAGCAAATTTTCTGTTGACATGAAAATTTCACAAAAAAGTTATACATAGCATGTTGTATTTCTGTTTTTTTCTCGACACAATGACAGAAAAAAAAATTTAGTCAAAAATGACCAAGAGTCCATTGCCAATGTGTTTTCCTGCATGAACAAAGAAATAAAAATCATGTTTTAGCAAACTGTTTGTTGACATACCATCACGTCTTCTTGCCTGAAATTTGACAAAAGAAGGTGTAGAAGGACGTTGTAGGTTTAGGGATCCAGTGCTTCCAAGTTCTCTTCCTGACTTCCTTCCTTGCCTTTCACCAGCTGATGTGTCCTGGGCCTGTTGATCACACTTTCCCTATCAACCCCAAAAACACTCGTCACTTTGCCTGCTCACTGTTCCTGTTAACTGTTCTTTCTCTTGTTTCTGACTTAAAGTCTGAAATCAAATTTAACCTGTTAAAAATGGTCTTACAAAAAATATATTTGAGTAGCCTATCTAAAAATAGTTCTGCCATCTTAGAGTCCGAGTCAGCTGTTAAGTCTAAGTTCAATTCATGAGGCTCATTAGCAACAATTCTCTGACCTTTTTGGGACGGGGCTTCTGCTACAGCTTAGTACAATGTAATGAAACTATGAAACTTATTATTTCACAGACCACTCATTCAAGGGTCACCCCCTACTTAAACCCTTCATCAGGCTGAGAAACAATCTTAAACAGTATTTTTGTGTGTAGTCTTTTACTGTTTGCCTGTGAAGATGTGGTTACATGTTGTCACTTCTCTACCTCTCTATGGCAGTGGTGTTGCATGAATCCATGTCCCTGTTGTGACTCTTCATCTGATGTTTATCAGCACCACAGTGTCCTGACCATCACTGTTTGTTTGGCTTCCTGATGGAAGTTCTGATGTTGTTTTGTTTGGTTCTTGCAGGTAAAGAGGAGGAGTTTCCAAAGAAGCCTTTGGGGCAGCTTCCTCCTGAGGTGACAGCTGGTGGGGCAAACCATGTGGGCAATGGTCAAAGCCACGTCGAGCCAGTGGAGCCTCCAAGGGACCCAAGTCCCATACCTGACCGTCAAAAGGACAGTCGTCCCCCCAGTCGGGCACGCCGGGACTCGCTTGAGAAACCGATCCGCCACCACAAGGCTGACAGGAGGGATGTTCGCTCCAGGGGATCAGGGGAGACCTCCAGCGAGCATCAGAAGCAGTCCAACTCCACAACGCCTGAGAGAGGAGCAACACCGACCTCAGTGCCCACCCCAACGCAGCCCAGTACAGTGGAAAGAAGGAAGCAGCAGAGCCACGCCACTGCTAACCACAACTCCAACGCAGCCTCCAGTTCTCACAGGGAAATTACACCACGCTGGTTCAAACCCTCTGAGACCAAGCTGGAAGCAGCTAAAGCGGCAGCAGCACGTGAGATACAGTTTAGCCGAGGAGCATCGCCCGCCCCGTCCAGTCCTGAAGACCCTGCCCTACTCCACCGTCGGCCACGCTCAAAGGGCTTTGTCCCTGGGTCCGACAGAGGATCCAATGCCTCCCAGTACGACAATGTACCAGGACTACCAGAGCAAGAGTTTGAAATCTTGGAGCTTGAGAGACCTCCGTCCAGAATGAGGACACCTCGCAGTGAGACACCCTTCAGTGTATCGTCCCTTCAGCCTGGAACTCCCACCCGTGGACCCAGCCTTGCTGGTAGTGTTGTCTCTGTTGCATCAGTGCCCAGGATGCCCAGACAACCTGTTCCTCCAACGTTTTCTCACAACAGTCCAGCTAGGGTCCAAGCTGGCTACTCTGGCAACCAAAATCAGTTCCACACTCCTCCACAGCAGAACTCCCCAGGAAGACTCGCTGAGGTCCCTATTCTACATCCGGCCCACAGCATAAGTCTGGACCACAAAGGGGAGGACAGACTGTACCATCCACCAACAAGGTTTCCCCAACCATCCAACATGGCATATGGAGAACGAGCATACGCCACCACCCAAAGACCATCCAACAACCGTTCCCCGGAGAAGGCTCTGATGAACAACTCCTACACCACCTACCGCAGACAGCCGCTTAACTCCAACCACAACCTCCGACAAGGCAGGCATCAGCCAGAGCACTCCCTGCAGCTGGAAACTAAGGGAAGCTCCACCCCTATCTACCTACAACAGCTCACTTCCACCTCACAAGTCTACGCTCCAGTGGACTACAGGTTCGAGGGGCATCGGAGAGTGGATGCAAACCAGCACTATCACCAAGAGGGCGTTCCTTTGCGGCCTGTAGACGGACTCACGTGGGTGCCGGAAAATGAGCTCCCTCCTCCATCCCCGGGTGGGATGCCCCGCTCGCCCAGCTTTCAGCGAGCCCAAATGTCCCCCGTTCAGGAATTCACATTTCCCGACAACCCGGACAGTCTGCTTCACTATAGGACACAGTTCCAGGAGCAGCAGCCCGTAATAAGGCAACAGCTCCCCCAGCTGTTCGGAGGGTCACACTACAGGCACGCACAGGAGGCGTTCGCCATGCAGGAGTCCATGCTGCTGTGATGGAGAGACACTGTAAAAAACTGAGGAGTAGTCACTGACACTGTGCTAAAGACGAGCAGAAGTCCTTAAGGGACCTGGTTCGGTTTCTGCTCTGTTGTTCTTAATGTGTGAAGTACTGACCTTCTGACTGTCCCACTGCACCGTGGGGTTGCAGGACACACCAGCCTCTGATGTTTTTACTGATCACTTTAAAAAGAGAAAAGGAAAAACTGACTGAAGACTTAATTTTATTTTTTGGATGTAAATCATTAACAAAAAGGTGACAGTATCTTTTAGAGTCTGATATGTTCAGTGGATTGTTTTGTTAATATGCTGAGTTGTTATCAGTAGCAGGAGAAACAGAATCTCTGATTTATTTTCCATGTTTATTTTTTATATTTACTTCCAGATATTTACATGAGAGATGAATTTACTCTATATGCTTGTGAATGTTATTTTCAAAGAGAAGAAATAAAAAGTCCAATGATAGGATTAGAGAGCAGTGATTACTTGGTTACTGTGTGTTTGACTCCACTGTAGACAGAGCATCTTTCAGTCCCTCCAGGATTTCGTGGTAATCAACTCTGTGCACAAGCATGATGACGTACTTCCTGGATCGGCCTCCCAGTTTCCTGTTTTTATCGGGCTCCGCTTTTCATGTACTTTAGGATGGCAAGGTATCTGCAAGATTTACAGAAAGTAAACATTGTACACGTCATTGATGTCCATTCCATGCTCTGAAGAGCTAACATGAGAAGGGTTTTAGGGCCAGTTTACACGACAACAAAAACATAAAAAAAACAGAGTTTTCTTTACGTTTGCACCTTCAGTTTACACGAGAACTGTGTCCAGAGTGCCTGAAACTTTGAAACCGGGGTCCAGAATGAAAAGTTTTGAAAACATCTTGGTTGTCGTCTCTGTGTAAACAGGAATCGCTGTTGTCAGGGAAAACAAGGATGCGCGGCTCATGCTCAGTACTCTTCAGATAAAGGTAGCATGCGAACCCAGGAACAACAACAACAACAGCAACTATGGCCGACTACCGAGCAACATGTGTGCAGCTTACTGTGCTTGGTTCGTTATCGCTCCCCGTTATCGATTTTCTGCGTTGATACTTTGACCAGCGGAGACACATTTGCTATATTCGCCAAGGACACTACAAACTTACATCGCCAACTACTGGCTTGGCATGCATGATACCGCATTTTTGAAAACACAAAGGAAAAACTTTTCAGTCTCTGGTGACAATGTTGTGGTTGTGTAAACGGGCCCTACCTCTCTGCTGCTCCCACAGTTTCTATCAAAAATTAGTACAGGTGAAGCAATAACCAATAACCAACATCAACAACAGGTTATTGAAGTAAAAAGCTCATAGCTTAGAGCTATCAATCCTAACTTCTCTACACACTCAAACTGTGAGGCTTCTCCAATTTCTTCAAGGATTTGCAGCATAATGCTGTCACCTGTACCCTGATCTTTGCTAGAAACTATGAGAAAAGCCGAGTTAGCTTGGTTAATGCATCAAAGGGAAATTTGTACCTCATACAACGAAAGAAAAGCTGACAAAGTTAACAAAAACAGACTTTCAAGTTAGCTTGATACATTGTACTTAACCTCGCTGTAGAGTTGAAACTCCTCTTAAGTTTTATTAGTGGGGAACGCCCATCAACAATGCGGTGCAGATTGTTGATGTTTAGTTTCGGTAAATCTTGCAGATACCTTGAGAAACTTGCCATCTTAAATCACATGTAACCACAGCCAGACATAAATCAGAAACCAGGGTGCTGATCCTCAGGGCAAGCTCATGCACAGAGACCACTTTTAGTGACTGTTGATGCAAAAAAGCCCTGATTTTGAGGCAAGTTTTTCAAAAGCTTTGGCAGAATGTTGGATATTTTGAGGCTTTATTTTATCATTGACATTAAAAGAACAAGTGAGTTTCTTGTGTTTTAATTATCCTTTAAAAAAACGGATGAAAAATTGTCTTCTAAAATATGCTGTATTTCCAACAGATATCAGTGCTTCCCAAGGTTTTTCTGTTAAGGGTAGGGTAAGTTGCAGGAAAGTTGCAGTGATTGGACAAATGGATAGGCTGAAGTTGCATTAATTGTTGCTATCACTGTTTCCTGGAGGGACTGTTGTTGATTTGAGTTCTTTTAGACATAATATGCTTTTCTGGTAAACTGATGTGCAATTAATTTCTCTTCCATGCTTGAAGTACAGTACATTGGTAATTTAAAGTGTTTTTGAGGCCAGTGTAGTTTTTGATTAAATCCCAACTTGAATAGAGACTCAAGTAATAGAGCTAATTTATGAGGGCTAATATTCTGTATGTTAAGTTTGATAAACCATCTGATTTGCTTTGTAACCATAGATCATGTTTTTTTTTAATTGCTGTACTGTCGTTCTTACATCTCGAGCTCAGGCAGACAGAGATGGATGGGAACTAGTTTCAGTTTGCTCGACTTCATTATGTCTTATTATTCTCAACACTGTCATTCCAACTACTGTTCAGCTGCTGGCACTTCCACCAGCGCAGTCATCTGGCACACACTACATGTCACAAACCTGTGAGTCACACACATTTCAACGTTTCATTTACATTCCTTTTTATTGTAATTATTCCACATTCTCTGGTTTATGGAACGACAGTATTGGTTTACTGTTCATTACATTCCTTCAGTAATCTTTGTTTTTTTTTGTTAAACAACTAATTGCAGACCATTCTGATACTTTGCTTAATAAAATGAGGTGGGTTGAAAATCTGTGTCCATGTTTTTGACTTGAAATAAAGAAAAATATATAATGTATGGGCAGCTTACAAAGAGGGCCATTTTAACTTTACTGCCAGGGCACAATTATGGTGCGTTTCTATTTGTGGTATCTGCTCAACTCTTCACCGTTTGGTACTAACAACTCTCTTTTCCATTACAGTACATAATTTGATTTTAGCTCTTTAAAGTGGGCACAGTTACACCAAACTAAAGTCACTACCTCACAACAACAAAGGAGAAAATAGAGGCGATAGCACAGCTGACATGAAGGAGACAAATGTTGTTCTAGAGAGGGTTGCAAGTAGCCAAACAACATCCTATTAAAAGGAGAAGAGAATTAGTGTCGGCTAATTTCACTTGTAGCATTGTTGGATGTGATACGAAAAACTGTGCCAGGAACCAGGAACAATCACCAACAAAAACTCAAGATAACTGCGAGGAATCAAGTCAAAGGTTGGCCAGTTTAGGAAAATATCAGATCCCATTTCTTTGGCCTATATTGCAACTTCAATACGATTTATACTGGTAAAGGGCATAACCAGGTTGAGATCATTATCCTGTTTTCAAAATTATATAAATATGATTAAATAAGTTATGTTAAATTGGTTTGAGTGTAACTTTTTGCATATACTACTGCACATGTAAATAACTAATAATTTTCCCTCCTTTTATGACCAGAACACCTTTAAAACTAAAGTAAAACAGAAATACTGAACCTCCTGTCATTTAAAAATTGCAGCAGGCCATATTGTGATTTTGATGTAATTTCAGTTGATTGTTCAGCTACACTTGAGTTGAGCAGATAACCCTTTGTGGAAAAGCTATATCATGTATTCCTAATTTAAAAAAACAAACAAAAGAATCTGATTTTGTCAAACTCAAACATGAATGATGATAGCTGTTTTTTAAAGAAAAGTAACAAACTATTACCTGTTTTTTAGGGTATATTTTACTTACATTTCATTTTTTGTAGAAATACCTTAGTAATCCATATATGAGTTAAACATAACCATTCACAGCCTATCATATCTTTAATTAATTGTAAAGTATTAGGGGGAAAACCTTTTTTGTCTTCAGGACATATTTTGTCATTTTTTCTGCCTGTTTATAATCGCTTAGTTGATACTTGAAATGACCTTTCTGGCCAATTTGAGGCACAGTGAGAGAAGCATTTGGTTAACCACAGATTTATAACAACAGGGATGGTTCATGTGGCTTGCCAAGACCACTATAAATCCAACTCTGCTCCCTAGTGGCTAAGAGTGATTCTTGCAACAACAACAGTAATAAAAAAATACTCCATGTCACGAGGGAAGTTATCAAACGCTGTTTTTAAACTAGAAAAGCTGCGATACATGCAGGATATATGGATCAATCACTGAAAAATATGATCCCAGCTCTGCAAAATAAGCACATACAACTGGCCTTTCAAACTAACATTAATGCTCATCCTTCATTGATATTTATTTTTTCAAAATCTGACTGATTGAGAAATATTCTGATACTTTCCTGAACTGAATCATTTGGGTTGGGAGTGAACGAGTTCATGTAATTGACTTGCTGAAGCCCTGAAGGTTTACTTTGTTTAGTTTGGTTCTGTGGCTTCCTTTACATATATTAATGAAACTCTGCCCTCTAGTGGCTAAGGTGGATCTTAAGATAATGCTGAAAAATAATCTGATAAGTTAGATAAGACATCAATTGTTTAAAATTCATAACGTTTAGTAAATGTAGAGTAGATGAGTAACATTTTGTTAATCCAGGTGCTAGAATTTCAAAATAAAAGCCTTAAAGGTTTCTGTTTTATTTGCTCTGAGTATTGATCATAAAAATGTAACAAACATTGGGAGCTGTACCAAGTTTAAAACTATGTAATTTGGTTACAATCTAAAGCTAAAGAGAACCCTAACAGACTGTTTTATAGTTTTATAACTTTTTATTCAAAATGAAAAAAAACCACTTGATTATAGATAAATAAATCATAACTAACACTCTCACTTCACAGAAACTTATGAGAAAAATTGTTCTTATTTTAGGGTGTTTGTATTGTTGATCTGACAGAAAAAAGCAACTTAAACAAATGAAAAAATGGCAGATTTTCTTTGTATTAAGATGCCAAAATTCAATTAAGGAAGGACAAAATATATTGCAAAGTTGGTGGAGATGTAAAACACAAAAGATGGCTGGCTAAGACACTATTTGAATGGAGCAACACATATAAAACCTTTGGCTTTTAGACCTTAAGATGATTTTAAAACATTTTTGCAGCATGGAAGAGCTGTCATTATGAACTACTTTTGAACCAATACATTTTATTTTAAGTACACAAAAAAGAGCAAAAAAGGTTGATGGGGACATGTGTTTTCTATTAAAGTAAAATCTTACAATGTAAATGTTAAATAAACTCACACATTTTAAACATTCATAGTCAACTAATTAACAGAGTGAATTCTTAACACAGGGTTTTAGTAGCATTAAAAAAAACTGTGAGGCATTATATTAACTTTGCAAAATACTTTATATATTTTTTAAAATCCCATTTCAAGCAAGGGAATTCTGATTGAAGCTGTTTTTAATTTAGACTTTTTGAATGTGGCTTTACAATGACAGAAACACAAAAATGTGAGCTTTAGGAAAATTAAAAAATGGTCAGATTCCTGAGTGTGAGCTTTATTTTGTCCTTTTTTGGATTTCAGCTGGGGAAAGCTTCAAAAGAGCATCACGTGAGAATTTTACTGATAAGAGAACCTGAATAACTAAACTCTGCTTGTGATTCCCACAAAGACTTTTTATTGTTGGTGCTGTTGAGAAAAGAATAATATAAATAATATAAAGATGATATTTTTGGTTAGCACTGACAAAAGAACTGCTTTCAGCTAATAAATAACTCTTAATTTTGCTGTTATTTTGGTCAATGGTGGAAAAAACCATAAAGGAATCAGAAAATTTATATTTTAATTGAACATCTCACTGCAATAAACAGATTGATCCAGCTGAAGACGAAGGATTGTGGGAAGGTTTGGTGCGTGATTGGAATAATTTACTGGGTAACACCATCAGCTGCCAAAACATGCTGGCAGAGCTGCAGGCTGTATCGGGGATTTTAGAGCTGGCAGGATTTAATTCACCACTCAATAAAAGAGAAAGTTAATTTGCAAAGATTTGGATCATGGATATGACTTTTAATCACTTGTGAGCAAAAATGCCAAATGTTTATTTGTCACAAATTCTTTTGAGTGTGGATTATTTCATGGAGATTACTGTGTATTAAAAGGCTTAAGAATCTGATCAAAACAAACTATTATAAGACTTTGGCTCTGACTGAATGTGACCACATTTGTCTTTTTTTTTGTTTAGTTTCAAAGACCTAATTTTCAGATTAATAATCTAAAAATGTTATGAACAAAATGCTTGTTCTAATGTTTGCTTTTACAATATTGTATTAAACTCCAACAACGAAGTGTAATACAATTTAATTTACTTAAAAAATAAATGGAAAAACTCAAATTTTCATTATCATATGACAAATTTTACTTCATTTTGCTGCTGTGTTGCAGTGTTCTCAATGAATATTTCAGAATTAAACAATGACTGGAAAACAATTAACAAGGTGATTAAAGAGGATAAATTATTGTTCTAACCCTAAAGTATTTCAGTTAAGATCTTAATTTCATCTATTTAAAATTTTGGCAGTATTCTTAGGCACTGAAATTGTAAAAAGCAAATTTACACCTATAATTTTCCACATAATTGTAAGAGGCTACATGTGTTCCCATGACTCACAATTATTTCAACTATCTTTACAGCTGAATTCCATAGCTGCATTAATAATCTCAACTGGATCCAGAACAGTAAAAAATCTTCTGCAGACATTAATATAACTTTGAATTTATTGCCTTGATGATTCGATTTTGATAGTGATTCGAATACATGCAGATCCAGGATTTTTAAAGGATTTGTTAACACTGTAAGATAGAGCAGTTTTCTAATAACTACAAAAGTTTTGAAAGATTTTGATCAAATTTTCAGGGAATGTTGGAAAAAGTGATTCAATTTTGGATGAATCCAGGACGTGTTTTTAAGGATTTGTTGATAGTGCAAAACAGGGCAGTTTTCCACAATTTGGGAATAAGTGATTCGTGCTCTCAGATCACCTCTAAGTTTTGATGTATTTATTATGTCCCGTTTCTTTGGTACAGCTTTGCCTTTGCGGAAACTCTCACCTCATGTCTTACTTGACAGTTGATTTGTTTCTTGTCTGTTTATTGCTGTAGACAACATTTAAACAAAAATAATCACAACTTGATTTTTTATTTAATTTAAAATTTATTTAACCAGAAGAAGCTCATTGAGAGTAAGAATCTCATTTACAAGAGTGTCCTGGCCACGCTTAAAATGATTTTTAAAAAAAAGTGCCGGGTACTTTTTTCACAAGATTACCTATGTTTCTTTGGTTATTGTTTCATTCATTTATTCATCTATGAAAGCACCCTCACTTTCATTCACTCATTTAAGGTTAACTGTAACTGGTAATAATATGTTTGAAATACTGTTTACCTGGAGGTTGTGAGACCAGGATGCTTTGTGACACCTGTTGAGTTGAGAGGCCCTAAGTGAAAACAACTAAAATTATTTATTGACATATAGAGTGAGTCTGTCTGCGACTCCTTTACAATGCCACTGAGCTGTTAAATTTATGAACTATACTGTATGTATTGTACATGTCACAGCGACGGTGCTGCTCTGTTAAGTCTGTGCCCCTTTGTTTTCAAGTATTTGTCTATATATTATTATATTGTTGTTGTTGGGTGTTAGATTTGTTTCTCAGTTGGTTTTATTATATTTTTTTCTTTTTCTATCAATATTGTTTCATTGAATGTGAGTGTGTACACGTTTAACTGTCCTGTAAAAATCAATAAAAAGTTAAACAAAAAAAAAAGTTGATCTATTTAAACAAATAATTAAAATGCTTATTACTGATAATGTTTGGAATGGAAGGTACTTGCAGCCCTGCTGAGATCTATTTTTATGTATTTCTATAATTATACAAGTTTAAATTGGACCTTCAATATCTTGAAAGGGACTATTTGTGGCTGTTAAATTTTAATTAACCCCATGTAAACACCCAGGTGCAATACGAAGAAAACAAGGGGATGAACGTCAACAACTATTTACCAATCAGCAAGTACTCACCCAACAGCAGAACCAGTCCAGGAGCCTCAAGTCGCTGACGCTTGCTCTGGCAAACATGATGTTTCACTGTGATAACATACAGACAATCTCAGGTCAGACAGAAAGTACCAGGGTTACAACTGAAAGGAGAAAAAGTGACGGGGGTGAAACTCACCTGATGACACCGTTGACAGTTTAGGCTAACGGCTAGCGAACATTAGCATCCCTGGGTCAAATGTGTATTTTGTCTCATCTGAAACATCTTCTTCATAACCTGAACGACTTTTAAACATTAATAGCAAACTCTTTAAGCCGTTAAAGAGTTCTCATTAGTTACCTGTCAATCAAACATATTAAATAAAACGCCTGAAAATATTTTTTCTACAGTTTTCAACTTAACAGCTTGTCAAACAAGATGGCGGCCGGAAATGAAATTCCTCTTTTCAAAATACAATAAAAATAAAAAATGGCATTAAATTGCACACAAAACATAATCTTGAAAAAATATAAAATAAAATTTAGCATTAATGATAATTAAGTATGTTAAAGTTGTCAGTATTTCTCTAGTTCAAATTCTAAATATTTTATATTTTATTGATACAATTGTTTTATTTTAGCTGGGTCTCTTTTGCCTTACATTTTTATTTCTTCAATTAAGATTTACAATTAAATCTTAATTGTTTTATTATGACCAGAGAGCCTCTTAAAACTAGCAGTGTTGGAAAAAAATATTAGTGATAGGACAGTGCTCTTTGGTAGAGGGTATTTAAGAGTGAGAAAATGCTGATTTCCCAAAATAATGTATAAGCAGCTTCACTTAATACCCCCCTGTAACTTCCTAAAGAAGCCTGAAAACAAACAAATGGTTTATTTAAATTGAGCTCTATTTAAAGATCATGCCAATATGATAAAGGTAATTGAAACTTTTTGGCTTCTTTGGTTTTTCAGTAATTTGTATTTAATTTTGTATTTCTAAAAAATTTCTCTGGTTTTGTTTTTCTGCTAAGTACTTAAATTACTTTGTCTGAGTTGTATTCTTTATAGAAAAACCCTGCCATGCAGTAGACGTACTCAAGAAAAAAAAATACATGTAGAGTGTGTTGGTGCTTATTATTAATGTTTATTTACAATTTATATATTATTTTGATGATTCAAAAGGCTGATTTTCTTGTTTAAAATGGTCCTGTAGAGTTTTAACTTACAGTCACATAACAAAGAAAATGATGTGGATTCTGACTTTCTGAAATCTAAAAAAAGTAACCTTTCTTCAGTTTGTAACATTAATTATTGAATCCAACATTGTTCAAAGTGGCAATTGGACTGGTTCAGATTCTCGAAAGTTGCCCCTTTGATCAGCGCTGGATAACCTTGACCTGATGACACAAGCATTAGTTTGTGAATTTAATATGACTCAATTACAGAAAGCAGCGGTCTCTCTCCACTAGTTCAATAAACATCTTGAGTCCTCTGGATGGTTGAACACAATTTTCTTCACCATTTTACAACAAAAAGGCACATCATGGTTCATTGACTTATTTGTGCAAAAATTATCCAAAAATATTAAGTCAATAAATTAATCTTAAAAATTACATATCTACATTTACACAGCAGCAAATCATTGACACTAAGTCAGAGCTGGTGCTTATTAGTCCACACCAATCTGACAACTGTATGCATCATTCAGAACAATCACTTGGTCATTTTAATGATCTTCTGAGTTGAAAAAATGTCCAACAGTCCATCAGTCGTGTGCTTTCTCTGCTGTGTTACTCCACATTGGCTTCCGTTTCTCTATGAAGGCCCGGATCCCCTCCTGTCCGTCTCTGAGAGCCAGGTTGTCCACCATCACTTTGGAGGCTGTGGCGTATGCTGCATCTCGACCTTGAGCCATTTGTCTTTGGAGGAAAATTGGGACGAGGTGACGCATTCAAGAGAAAAGTAGACACATTAATTCAAGTTGGTTTTCTGTTTTACATGTAAGATCCAAACTATTACAGTGATCACATAGAATTCTTAGCTGTTTATTTAATTTAAATAATTTTGTAAGAGGCCCATTCATTTTGACAACCACAATGCAAATTTGTTCATAATTCCAGAAACAAAATATGCAAAAAAGTCCTGTCATTAGTACTCAATCAAGCAATCAAACTTTATTTATAAAGCGCTTATCAAGTGCTGTACATTCAAGAACACAAGCAGATGTGTGCCAAGGGATACAAAATAAAATACACAACACGCACAACCACACGCATGCACACACATAGATGCACGCACAGATGTACACACAAGGACACCAACTGAGGACTCTCTAGGAAATGCTATCTTTAATTAAAAATGAGGAAACACAGGAACTAAGGCTAAAATGATAAAACCATGATAAGATATAATAAAGGTAATAAAGAGTTAAAAGTTCATTCAAATAAGACAGTCTTAAAACCAAACAATAAAAGAATACACATAAAAATAGGTAATAAAACACAAAATAGTAACTCTGAAACTAAAATAAAGTAAAAAAACACATAATGCAGATTAGGAGAATAAAACAAAAATCAGCTAAAAGCCAGACTAAAAAGGTCGGTCTTGAGTTTGCCTTTAAAAATATAAACAGTAGGTGGCGCTGTCAGGTCTTCAGGTAGACTGTTTCAAAAATGGAGGCCATAATATTGAAAAGAAGCTTCACCGTATGTTTTTAGATCTAGCTTTGGGAACTATTAAAAGACCACTACCTGAAGACCTGAGGGCTCTACTGGGCTTATAGGGTAAAAGCAAATCAGAAAAATAGGATAGACCAAGACCATTAAGAGATTCAAAATCAATAAAAGAACCTTAACATCTATTCTAAAAAGAAAAGCTAGATGGTACTATCACTAAAGAGTTTATGGCAATGCTATCCAAGTCTTTGAAAGCTTTAGTTGAATAATTGTGCATTTAAAACCATTAGCATTGGTTAATCTTTAAATGGATTGGCATTATTTGGAAACTGAACGTCACTCAAAAAAACCCTTTTCACCCCAAAGATTTAATAAAGCACATAACTTTTATGGTTAAATTTTAATTGGTTCATTTTGTTTAAATACAGAAAAGTGATCCATCAGTATCCTCACCTTTGAAAAGTGGCTTTGCCGAGGGCGACGACAGGTCGGCTGGCCTGACACACCCGCTTGGCAATGGCCATGGTCTCCTCCTCCAGCTTGTCCTCTGGAACCACCTTACTGACCAAACCGTGCAGCAAAGCATCATGGGCTGACATGGGAGTTCCTGTGAATAGCATCTCCATGGCAACCTGGTAACAACAATGAAGTCAAGGCTGCCAGCTGTCTCAAATATCAATAACACTCAAAATGATGATAATAACTCATAAGTGACATACATTTCCATTAATGATGATAAAATTCTATCGGCGTGCGTCCCTACCTTTCTTGGCACGGATCTGCCGATAGCGACCGCCGGCGTTGAGCAGAAAAGCCCGACATTAACACCTGGAGTGGCGAAGGTGGACTTCTCTGTCACCACTGCTATGTCACAGCTGGCAACAAGCTGACAACCAGCGGCTGTGGCGACACCGTTCACCATGGCGATCACAGGGACAGGTATGTCCTGAATCAAAGTCATCACCTGTAGAATGGAAGTAAGAGTCATTCCGCTTTTTGTTACCTCCACTCCAAAAACTACTGGATGGATTTCACAGAAATTTTCAGGAGATGTTGGTAATGGCCCAACTTAGAAATGATAAGATTTTGGTGGTGATCCAGATAACCACCATTAGTGAAAAAAATTGTTTTTGCTCAATAACTGTCTAACTAATAATGATATCAACATGATTCTGAGTGCTAGGTGTGGGCTTTCAGGGTCAAGGAATCACATTATGATGGTAACTTTATCATGAAACTATTACTTATAAAGAACCGGTCGCCAGCCGATCGCAGGTCAACAAAGGAAAACAGACAATATTCAAGCTCACACTCACACCTAAGGGCAATTTAGAGTCACCAATTAACCTAATGAGCATGTTTTTGGTCTGTTGGAGGAAGCCGGAGTGCCAAGGGAGAACCCAAACATGAAAACATGAAAACTTCACACAGAAAGGCCCTAACTGACAGGGGGATCGAAGCAGCAACCTTCTTGGTGTGAGGCACGTACACTACCTGCTGCACCAACATGCCAATCACGACTACTGTGTATAAATCATAAATAAGATTAAATGAGTTGCAGTAAATGTTAAAACTTTGGTTTGTTTTTAAACTTTATAACAACTACCCACTTGAAAAAGGAAACTAAGAAGAACTGTGTGTAAGTTTAAACACTTTGCTTGTAGAAGGATTTGGTTCTTTATCTGCTCCATTAACAGAAAACATCGATAAGTGCTGGGAAATATGTTGCATTTTTAAGGTAATATATCAATACATTTTGAAACAAGATAAAGGAGACAACACTATTTTTTTCATCAATGTAGTTCCTTTTAAGTCAAATGTATAGCACCAGTTTATAACAAGTGTTATTTCAATGCACTTTTCAATAGAGCAGGATGAAGCCAAACTCTTCATTTTGTAGATACAGATGCATCCATATGTACAATACATACATACATACATACAATATTGGCGAGTGCAGTGTTGAGTAAACTGGTCGGGAAAAACCAGACCCAATGCTCAGTTAAAATAAGTTTTAATAAGAATATTTATCTGTAATGTGCTCATTTAACCCACAATGATCAGTTTAAAATGGTCTAAATGGAGGATTGAAAAAGAAAGAGTGTGTGACAGAGAAACACATAAGGAAAAAAATAAAAACCTCACCTCTGAGCATATGTGAAACACTTTTGTGTGATACTCTCTTCCCTGAGCTGACGTCAACTCCTTCAGGTCATGTCCAGAGGAAAACACCGGACCTTTGGCTGAAACACAAACAAAACACATGAATTCAAAAGTTCTACCATCTTATTTAGTTTCTTCCAATTAACGCACACTTTCAATAAAAACCTACCTGATAAGACGATAACTCGGAGGTCATTACTGTCCACATCTGTGAGGATATTTTCTCTGAGAGACTCCAGCATTGACAGAGACAGCGCATTCCTCTTCTTAGGATTGTTTAAAATGATTCTCCTGGAAGAAGAAAAAAGAGATGGCTTTTCCTTTTACATATAGAGACAGGAACAATATAAAACAAAGAAGAAGAACAATATAAAAAAGACATTGCATTCTGTGATACTGAAAACATTTTGAGTATAATTATTCCACATTTTAGACCACTTCAGTCTGCCATAATTACTTCAACTTATTTTTCATTATGTGAACTGACTGCCTCTTATTATGGAATCATGACGCTGTTATGCAAGCAAAATGACCTCATGATGGGGACATTAAGAATTAAAGGTAAACTACATTGATTTCTTAGAAGCCTAATCTCAACTGGAATCAGTTCTTTGTTCCCATCCCTGGACACAAACATGGAATTCTGGGAATGCTGGGCAAGTAAAAAGTTTGATTCTCCTTTATTTGGGAGTTCTAAAGAGTTAAAGTAAACTGAAAATAATTCACTTGGAGCATTTTCACACAAAAAAGTAAACTAACAAATTAGCAACAGAATAAAGTTGAAAACAAAAGGTCAGGATGAAGTAAAACCCCTTTTTACCTCAACTTATGATGATCTGTTGTTGCTGGCATTTGTTAGATTGTGAACACTATAACTCAAAAAGTAATCAACAGATTTTGTTGAAGTTTCCGGGAATGTTGGTCATGGCACAAAGAAGAAGTAATTAGATTTTAACCCTTTTTTCAAGGATTCCTCTACATTGTGAGATAGAGCAGCTTGTGTCAGAAATGCCACGTGGAGCACTTCAAGTTTTACTATTATAATCTGAACAACCACATTCATTCATTTGACACTAGAATTATTGCCAGTTTAGTACAGACATTTCCCCTCCTTCTCATAAAACCATGAAATAGAATTGCAAACACAAACACCTGTACATATCTACCTGGTTAAGAATGTTTCAGACACATAGATGCACCATCATGACCTTACAACAATAAGAAGAGTGAGGGGCTTTGCAGGAAATCCAAAAAATTATATAATTTCAGATAGCAACCCTAGTAAACAATATTCTGTGATGATTAGTAATGTACACTGGTGAAATAGGAAACAAGTTCGATTTATTTTCTGTAGTGCTAAATGGGTAGACTCCCATCGTTACTGTAATTTGGGTCTGATCCATGAAAGAAGATAAGGTCACTAGTAAGCACTGTATTTTGAATTAGGGGACAGTAATAATAATAAATAACAAATAGTAACATATGATAATAAATAGCCACATCATTTAGAGTTCATTTGGTTGGTTACAGCTTCAATTTTTTTCCCAAAGTATCCTTAACTATCTCAGAACAAGAAATTAAGCTGCGATAAGGCAGCGAGTATTCGGACGCGAATATTGAATCGCTTTTTCTCCGTCTCGGACACCGTAGGCTGCTGTTATATCTAGCAGAGAAACCGAACATTTAACATCAAAAATAGGGTTTTAACAAATAAATAAGAGCTCTGAATCAAAATGGACACTTTAAATAACTAACAGAGTTGTTAAGACATCAATTTAAACGTAACATTACCTTTAAAATCCCACGTTAGCTTCCTAATATCGCTTGCAAACACTACCACATCGACTAAAACACACATTTTACGTCTTTACCTGATCCCGTCGTTCTGCTGTCTCACCGTCAGCGGCTCTGCTTCAGTCTGAGAGTAAAATCGACCTCCTGGGATCAGTTTAGATGTCCTGCTGAGCTGAAACACTCCTACAGCTCTGCACAGCAAAGTCCGGGCCATGTTTACACTGCTCACCCTACCGCTTCACCTTCTCCACTCACTTCCGGGCGCGATGACGTCACGCCAGTGCGTAAGCTGAAATTCAACTCTCAGTCAAATCTTCGCATATTCGTCAATTTTTATTTATTTATTTTTTAATCTTTAAAGTTTATTGGTCGATTCAAGCGTACACTTTGAATTGAAAAAAAGTAGCTCGTATTTGTTAGTCGTTAATCAGTTTTAATAATTAATATTCTAGAACTTTTTATCTGTAGTGCTTTTCCAAAAGTTCCAATAATTTACTTTATATACCTAAACATTGATTTTAATTTGCTTATTTTCTATCCTGCTTTCCATCTTTTGATAGATTTTAGTACAGTTATTTATATCCCAAGTAATTCCCCGTAGACCTCATGTAAACAGGTACACATCTTATTTTCTTTTAAATAAATAAATGCACCATTTAAGAAGCAATACCAATTATTCAGAATACTTTGCGTAAAGAAAATATTTTATGTAAATATGGCTGAAAATAAAAGAAGTCTGTATGTGTATTCAGACAGAAAGAAAGTTAATGGCTTACTTAAAACTACAAACTGGACTGAAAATGTTTTCAAAAAAATCAAGTGTTTATTTGAAAAAACAGAAAACTGCTAAAAAAAAAGAGAAAAAGATACTGTTGTAAAGCTTGTGCACTGCATTCAATGTTCATCATATATATATATTTTAAAGTAAATATAATTTGTCTCTGACATTTCAAGTAAGTTAAAGCCAAACCACTGTGGTCTGAATTATAATACTTGCAGTTAACAAATCAAAAAAAAGTTTCTGATTTACTCCTAAGCTGAGTTATCTTTTTTCACAATTGGACCCTCAAATGTCAAATATTCATTTTCACACGTCAAAAGTATTTTCATAATAAAATCCATTCACATGACTGAAGTGCATTTATTCACAAAATAACACAAATGACAAATAAGGTGAAGAATGATAATGTACAGTACGGTGATTTATTGCCACTACTTTGGATGACTTTTGGTTTAACCACGACTTGTATCACATACAAAGATACGTCTCCCTAAACTGGTTAACTGGACATGAAGGCACGAAGCACGGAGTTACTGCTTCACTGATTATTAACAATGAAATAAAGTTTTGGTCTTGATGTCTGGTGGATCCATCAGTGTAAAATGGTCTGAACAGCTTGGATGAACTGTCCAGACGGAGGAGAGTGAGGGTCCAACGTGAGAGACAAACAATGAAGAGACGACTCTGCCATTATTCAGCTGAAGAAAAGGTCAAATGTCACATCCAAAATAAAATATCAAGTGTTAATGTCTTTTCTCAATATTATTCTTTTATTCTAGTTTGACTTTTCTCATGACAATGACTGAACTGTTGAGACTGTAATCCAAAATCACTTCAATGATTTATTTTATCTCTTGATTTTTTTTAACTTAATTATTGAGATTATATTTTAGCATTAATTGTTTACACATCTGTTGGATATTAACCTAAACATTCAGCATGACTTTTTTACTTATTCAACTTTTTAAATTATAATTCCACCCTAATCTCATCATTTTTACTTTATATCTTCGCTTTTGTCCTCAATATTTGGTTTAATTCTTAAAATCAACTTTCCAAATCAATCATGGCATTTTGTCATCATTCTTACAATTGTGGATTTTTCTGTACGCTTCAATTTTACTGGACATTAAACCATAATTCTTGACTTTTTTTTCATTTGATATTTTTACTTCATTACTAAGAATTTTCTTAATGAACTATTTTACTTCTTTCTTCAAATTTGGACATTTTTCATTGACATTACGTTTTTTACAGAATCTAAACTTTTTACACCACTTTTAAAAATGTATGTTCCACTTAATCTTTTGAATTATCCGATTGCATTATTTCCTTCATTTTGACCGTGTTTTCAGACATTTTGTCTTCTTGTTCTGATTTCTACCTCTCCCCTAAAATTATTATACCCTATTTTCAACATTAATTTTTTTTAATCTTATTTATATATTTTTTCTTAAAAGTTGGTCCTTTTTTCTTATTCTCTTATTTCTTCTCCTTTCCATACATTTACTTAATTCTTGAAACTATATTTCAGCATTATTCCCAAGAATTTTACATTCGTTCCACTTTCTTTAAACAATCTGAATTTTTTGTGTAAATAATATTATAAATAATTATTATATTAAATTTGTACATTTTTCTCTGAATGGAGAACTGAATTCTTAAAACTGCACTCAAACATTCTTCTCAATATTTTCATTTATCTGGAACATTTTCTTTGTTGACTTCACTCTTGAAATTCTGTTGTACATTATTCTTGACATTTGACCTTTTCCCTGCTATTTAGTGTTTTTTATATTATGACCTCTTTGTGTTACGTTCACTTTTTATGGCATTTCCTATTGTGCATCAATTTTGACTTTATCTTAAACTTTACAATCATTAAAAAAGGTCTCTTTTTTATCATCTGACACATTTTTGAACCACGTAATGAAAAAATAAGTTCAGTTTTCATTATTTCTCTCTCACGCCTGCCCCCTGACCCTCTCCTGTAAAAACTTGATAATTAAGACAGAAAATGTTGTGAAACGAGTCTAGAAAATGCTGGGAACAGAGTCAAAAGGAGTCCCATCAGAGCCGGAGGAACTCCCACACCCACGATCCTCCGGCCCACCAGGAGGAGCAGCGCTGCCAGCAGGAGGCAGGCCTCATGTCAGGTGACGGCGTTCAGGTTCTGTCCGCCCTCTGCGGGGGTGAAGAACTGGACTTTAGGAGCCAGGAGGCCCGAGTTGTTCCTGCGCAGGCTGCCGCTGCTGCCTCCGCCTTTACGCATGGAGTTGTTGCGTCTCATGGAGTTCCTCTTCCTCAGAGAGTTCTGGTGGGACAGCTCGCTCTTCTGCAGGGTCTGGATCAGGATGGACGGCTTCTCGTCCAGTTCCCGGGCGCTGCAGCGGGGCGTCGCTACCTGCTAAACCAACAGAGGAACAGTTTTAACCCTTTAAAGCCTCAAAACACAAATTATAGCCAGAAAATGTTAATTTTCTGAGCTGAAATGTTTATTTCACTTCCTACTGAAATCCAAAATTTCCATAAAATTTAACATAAATATTTTTTGTATCTCATTTGATAACTGATAATCCACTTGAGGACTATTTTATCATTTATCTGATTGTATTAAGATGTTTTTCAGTTATTTGTTGATCATATTGTTTAGATAGAGGTATCATAAAAGTATGTATCAAATATAATACAACAGGCTTTAAGGGGTTAAGCCTGTGGAGCTGATCTGACAGGCATCAACAGGAGGTTTTGATGATTGTCTCCAATCCAACAACATGAATTTAGTCTTCTACCTCTGCAAATATGAAGAATTAAAATTAAATAATTATTGTTTAGTTCTGATTTTTCGAACTTCACTTTTTATTGAGAAATTATATTTCTAATAGACTTCTTCTATACATTAATTTTTATATTTTAAGAAATATTTATATATGTAGATATACATTTGTATATCAAAAAAATCAAAGTGAAATAAGAAGAATGAATAAATAAATAAATAAATAAAAAGGGGTACTTGTCTGGTCCTCCACCTCGGATCAACCATCCTTCTGACTTTCCTCCACTGATTTCTGCTCTTTTTCAAATATTATTCTGTATTCAAATAATTTTCTGACAGTTTGATTTTTCTCACTATGAGTTAACTGTTGAAATTGTAATCCAAAATTACTTCTACAATTTATTTTATTTCTTCAGATTTAAACGTAATTCTTGAGATTATATTTTAGCATTAACTGTTGGATTTTTACTTTCAACATTTGATTTTTATACTCAGCATGACTTTTTTACTTATTCAACTTTTATGTAAAATAAATAAATAATAAATAAATAAAAAGGGGTTCTTGTCCAGTTCCGCCCCCAATCCACCATCCTTCTCCGATTCCACCTGTCACCCAATCCCAGTAGTTCCCCCTCAATCCTGGTTATTTCATGCGTTCAATCATATGTTTTATGTTTAATTTCATCCAGGGCTGGGAGATATATCAATTAAATCGATTAATTCAAATTATTTTCTGAAGGAGATTTAAAAGTTAAAAATTGAGATTTTTTTTTTTAACTTACTCCAGTTGTAAGTTCATGATGGTAGGCCATGTAAGGTTTTGCACAAGCACGTTTAGCCTTGTATTTGTTTTTTAAATGAGATTAAATACTGATCAGAGAGTTTCATGTTAATATGCTGTGAAAATACCTCAGCGTTCAGTGTTTATATAGACAAACCTACCTACGTTTAAACTTCATAATCAATATTTTATGACACACACTTTAACTTTAAGAGTGAAATTCTGTTTGGTTTTGGAATATATTTTGTCAACATAAAGGCAAAACTTGATTCATGTCATTTTTGTGTCACTGGGAGTTTTTTCTTTTCTTTTTTTGTTTTTGAGCTGGAAAATCAATTAAAATCGTAAATCAAGTGTTGTGGAATCAGGGATTTTATATTTGTTTTTAGGCCAAATCGCCCAGCCCTAATTTCATCGTTTAAGTTTGAGATGTAAGATATGTTAGTAGAGGCGTCCAGGTCTTATTAAATAGTGTGAGTTTATTTATTGAGTGGAGTGTGTGTCTTAGCTGTAGGGGCAGTAGCATTTTTCCAAAACATTAATATTCATCTTTTTCCATAATTAATCAGCAGGAGAGGAACTTGACAGTCTAGATAAAGGTAAAATAATGAGCACAGGCTCCAGCTTGATTTATTGTATTTTCTGTTATCAGTACTATAACATGTTTTCCGGTTTAGCTGATCACGCTGTAGGGATGTCCAGATGTTCCATGTTTTCTGATCCTGTTATTTCCATGATCGATCACTGATAAAAATGCACAGATGCTTTCGTGCGTCTCTCACCTTGACTGTGTTTCCAAACTTGGAGTAATCTACCGAGTACACGCCCTCCTCCTCTGTTACTATGGGAACGAAGCGATGACCCCACTGAATCTCCTCGGAGACGTAGGAGGTCCGGGCCTGCGTGGTGATCCCGGTCGTCTCCACAACTCCCTCCAGGATGACGATGACCTCGAGGTCGCTGCACTGAAGCTCCATCGCCGACAGATCATACAGTGGACTGAGGACAGAGAGACAGTCAAAAATTTACTATTAATACTTTTAATTTACGTTTGTGTGGTTTTTAGTAACACAGCCTGTAATTTAAAGTGTTATTCTGTAGTCTAAATAAAGCACATACTGGACACTTACCCCAGGTTTTACTTATATTAAAGTAAGCATGGAAAACACAAGAGAGGAGGCAACAACAGTAACTATATCATAGTACAAATTAAACAAATTATGAACTATTTTCTTTCTGTAATATTAAAAGCCTGTGAGATACAGCATCAGAAAACAAGACTATTTTTACATCAGTTTTGCACAAAATCCCTGAACATCAAATGTACAAATTTTTCACCAACACAAAATCATTTTTCTCATCAAACACAAAATTTAATGAGAAGCAAAATTATTAAATTAAAAACAATAATGTAAAAAAAATGAAACATTTTCCCCAAAAACCTAAAAAAAAATGTTCAGAAACGTACAAACATTTCTCTAATATATGAACCTTTTTTTACATTTTACTAAATATTTAGTGGTCACTTCAATGATCTCAAAAAACTTGAACAAAATGCAGAAATATCTACTAAAATACTCACAAAAAAACATGTTACTCAATGCAACAAAAACTCCCAATGGAAAACTAACCGACAAAATCCTAAAATACTTCATAAAGCCAAATATTTTATGAAGTATGAAAATTACAAAAAATAATGTATAAAAAGAAATACAGATAAAACTAATCTGCAGGGCGCATGCACAAACTACCATGGACATGTTTGTCAGTAGTAGTTAAAAAAAGAGTCACAACAAGCACACAGGACCGTTTAGAGTTGCTGAAGGGTTTATATGATGACTGTAGGCAGAAGCAGGCTAACGCTACCCATTGACTCCTGGTGTTTGAGCTAAGCTAACTTAGCTGTTGCTGCACACACAGTCAAAGAATGGTGTCTATTTGCTTGTCATGGACTCGGGAGTGAGGCAAGACATGAAAACGAAAAAAATGTTGGCGTATCCCTTTAAGAATAGTCATGTTCATGCCTTACTCCCCAAAGTCTGGATGAACGGATATCATCCGTGTCGTACCTGTTTTTGTCGATGACGTGGCAGATGATGAGTGGGGCGAGGAGGAACAGACTGTTACTGGCTATGGCGCTCTCCGTCTGAACGTCGATCTGATGGATCGGGATCACCTCGCCCTCTGGAGTGGTCGTCTTCCTCACCACCTGAAGACACATTTTGGTTTTAATTAAATATCAGTTCCCTTCAGTGATGTTTGAGGGTGACAAGACAATAGAAAAATATGGATCTACCACACTGAAGAAATGATCTAAACACAGTGTTCCCTGATTTCTGAATCTTTCCTCTGTTAAACTAAAATCCAAACATTAAAGTTATAAAATCATAAAATCACCTGCAGCCTGACGGTCGCTCCTATGATCATACTCTTCCTCAGATCACCAATTCGAATCATGAAACACAGTCGATTGTTTCTGACGGCGATCACAGCGTGACGGCTGAAGATCAGCGTCTCTGCTCGACGGTTCGACTGAGCCGTCTTCATGAAGATACAACCTGAGGAGAGGGATATTAGGATTTTATTTCATTCTGTCATTAGATAAAACATTCAATACAAACAAAAAACTCAAACATGTGAATGAATAGGAGCAGAGAGAAGAAAAATCTTATAGAGTCTGTCCCTCTCTCACAAGATATTCATTAACTAAACGCATCATACAAATGAACAAGAGCTGCAGGGCAACACGCCTTTTTACATTTCACTATTTCTTATTTTCAAAAACAACCAACAAAGCAAACGAACAAAAAAGATCACGTTAATTCACATTTTGCCACAAAACAAACATAGCAAGACGTAGATGAACACATTTCCCTGTATTTACTCAACATATTGGCTTTTAAAAGACTAAATTTAATCGAGCTTCTTTAGTTTCTTCGTTCAGATTGTTCCATAAACCGATTCCTCTCACTGTAACGCAGCGCTCCGTCAGTTTAGTTCTGAATCTTGGGTTTTTTCAAATATTGCAAATCCTTTTAAAGTTTCTTAAAGGATTTGAAAGGAGGAAATAATACAAAGATCACAAACAGATCTACGTCATCACAAAACCAGAAAAAATACGTCCACTGTCCCTTTAAGTGTTGCTTTTATTTAATAAACGTTTCCAATCCAATTTTATTTGTAAAGCACTTCAAAAAACACCAAAGTGGACTAAAGAGCTGTACAGAAGAAAAAAAAAATACAAGAACAGACTAAGAGACATAAAATGTTTACTACCTTTTAGTTTTATAACATTCTGGATGCAGGTTTTCTTCCACCATCATCTATTTTTTTCCTTGTTTATTTTAATCGTATTATTCGGCAAAAGTTCAACTCAAAAAACTTTGCACCAATCAATAACTCAGCTGTGGATACCAAGTTTGACTTCAGAGCAAGGCCATAAACATGAGTCTTCCTGCTCTAAAAGTGAGCATTTCAACATGGAGCCTAATGGGGTTCTTTGTACTTTGAAACCAGCCTCTAGTGGACACTCATGGTACTGCAGCCTTCTGCTCTCCTAAGAGGTCTTACCCAGCATGACAGCGTTGATGATCTGTCCGATGATGTTCTGCATGATGAGGAGGAAGATGGCGGTCAGACACTGGTCCGTTATCATGCGTCCTCCGAAGCCGATGGTCACCTGAACTTCGATGGAGAACAGGAACGCCGAAGTGAATGACCTGAGGAGGAAGTCATAAAGTATGAACTTCAGCCTTAATAAGTAATATTTATACAAATTATGTTCATCGATGTGGTCATCTCGTAAAAAAGTTTTTGAAACTAAAAAAGAGATCTTAGAAGAAGCCAGTGTGAGGAGCTAAAGTGATTTTTACCTTTGGAGGAACTGATGAACATTTATTTATATGACTGTTCTCTTTTTTTTAGATTGTTTTTGGGGGGCATTTTGTGCCTTCATTTATAGGAGAGAGAGAGAGACTGGTTGCTTACCACTCCGCCAAACCAGCACCCTCTATGAGCTGCTCTGAGCTAAAAACTCTTTTGAACATGTTTACATTGGTCTTAGATATCCCCAGAACATATTGTTAAAGTTTCTTCCATAAAAACTCAGATATCTGATTTTGGCGTGCCTATTAACCCCTTTGTTTTAGCCCTGCTTAAAACAGGCTGTTTTAGAGCATGGCCTATCTGCTTCATATTAATAGCCCCCCGGTAAAAAGCAGGTCAAGATCTTAGCACCAACCCTTTCTCCAGCTGTTCTCATGGCACATCGATCAGTGGTCAGGACTTTTAAGCTAGCCCCGACATGGGAGGAAGAGGTTTGGATGCTGTAGACTTTTAGCTTGAAGCAGCTCGGCACTACTTTGAGTGATAAAATAAAGAAATTAAGTTGTATTGAGGCTGCTCAGGTGAAAATGGCATATTTTATTTTATTTAACCTTTATTTAACCAGGTTAGTCCCATTGAGATCAACAGATGTCTTTTCCAAGGGAGACCTGACCAAGAATGGCAGCAAAACACAGTTTCAACAAACAGTCACACAGACTCAATACAGTACAAATAAGTGAGGAAGACAATAAAAGTCATCAATTAGAACAGTGACATTTAGAAAATCTGTACTCCAGAGTTTTCACTGCAGATTTAAAGACATTCAGAGACACCAAGTTCTGCAGCTTAAATTCAGTCTGGTGCAGAGAACCTAAAGGCTTGATCTCAGGTTATGTAATCCGTCCTTCAAGATAGTTGGAAAGATAGGAAAGATAGTTGGGAATCTTGCCAAGAATGGCTTTGTAGATGAACACGTACGAGTGTCCAAGAAGACGTGTACTTAAAGAAGTCCAACTGACCTTAGAGTATAAAGTGCAGTGATGAGTCAGAAATCCACAGTTCGTGATAAATCTCAGAGCTCCATGATACACACTGTCCAACATTTGCAGACTCTGTGCAGAGGCATTCATGTATAAAACATCACCATAATCAAGAAGAGGTAAAAACGTAGACTCAACCAGCCTCTTTTTAACATTAAAAGAGAAACAGGACTTGTTTCTGTAGAAAAAAACAAGTAAAACCTTCAGCTTTCTAGCAGCATGCTGAATTTGCTCTTTGAAAGACAAGTTTTCATCAAGTAAAAACCCCAGATACTTAAAAGAAGATACAAGCTCAACTTCTTGAATGTTAACAGTTTTCTCAGTGTTCCCTTTGTTGCTCTTGAAGATGAAAACAACATGAGTTTAGGTTTCTCTACATTGAGAACAAGTTGCAGCTGCCTAAGCTGATCTTGGACTAGATCAAAAGCATGCTGAAGATTTACAAAAGCTAGTGCAGGTGTAGGTGCACAGCATTAAATAACAGTATCATCAGCATAGAAATTAAACATATGTTGTTGAAGCTGTATTCTGCATTGACTTGTAGGTGTTGAGCTCCTAGGAGAACCAGAGGCTGACTGTGGCAGCAACGCTAACATTAGCCACCTCCTGTTTGACACAGTCATTGAACGCTTCGTTAACTAGCTAACTGTTGTAGTATTCGATCAAATTCAACCCACAAATCCCTGCTTTTTGGTTGGCTTGCCTTGTTTGGTTCAGATGGTGGAAAGCAAACCAAGACCAGAGTTTGTGTGAATTTTCACACCCCAAATCAACCAGACTTACAAAAACAAAAACAGAGTTCCTTGCTGGACCAAAACTGTGAGGTGTGAGAGCTAGGATACCAGAATAGGCTGTTCTAAGCGGGGCTGAAACTGAAGGGTTTATAGGCATGACAAAATACAAAGTCTAAGTGGATTTCAAGACAAGAAACTTCAAATATGCTCTGGTGACATCTAGGATTAAGGTTTGCTTGTTGAAAGTTGAAAAATATGTGACCTGTACAGTGGGAAAGTTGATTTTTTTTTTAGTTTAATGCTGAAGAAATTCTGGAATCAGTGCATTAAATAACAGTATCATCAGCATAGAGATGAAACATATGTTGTTGAAGCTGTATTCTGCATTGACTTGTAGGTGTTGATCTCCAAGGAGAACCAGAGGCTGACTGTGGCAGCAACGCTAACATTAGCCACCTCCTGTTTGACATAGTCATTGAACGCTTCGTTAACTAGCTAACTGTTGTAGTATTCGATCAAATTCAACCCACAAATCCCTGCTTTTTGGTTGGCTTGCCTTGTTTGGTTCAGATGGTGGAAAGCAAACCAAGACCAGAGTTTGTGTGAATTTTCACACCCCAAATCAACCAGACTTACAAAAACAAAAACAGATTTCCTTGCTGGACCAAAACTGTGAGGTGTGAGAGCTAGGATACCAGAATAGGCTGTTCTAAGCGGGGCTGAAACTGAAGGGTTTATAGGCATGACAAAATTCAAAGTCTAAGTGGATTTCAAGACAAGAAACTTCAAATATGCTCTGGTGACATCTAGGATTAAGGTTTGCTTGTTGAAAGTTGAAAAATATGTGACCTGTACAGTGGGAAAGTTGATTTTTTTTTTAGTTTAATGCTGAAGAAATTCTGGAATCAGTGCATTAAATAACAGTATCATCAGCATAGAGATGAAACATATGTTGTTGAAGCTGTATTCTGCATTGACTTGTAGGTGTTGATCTCCAAGGAGAACCAGAGGCTGACTGTGGCAGCAACGCTAACATTAGCCACCTCCTGTTTGACATAGTCATTGAACGCTTCGTTAACTAGCTAACTGTTGTAGTATTCGATCAAATTCAACCCACAAATCCCTGCTTTTTGGTTGGCTTGCCTTGTTTGGTTCAGATGGTGGAAAGCAAACCAAGACCAGAGTTTGTGTGAATTTTCACACCCCAAATCAACCAGACTTACAAAAACAAAAACAGATTTCCTTGCTGGACCAAAACTGTGAGGTGTGAGAGCTAGGATACCAGAATAGGCTGTTCTAAGCGGGGCTGAAACTGAAGGGTTTATAGGCATGACAAAATTCAAAGTCTAAGTGGATTTCAAGACAAGAAACTTCAAATATGCTCTGGTGACATCTAGGATTAAGGTTTGCTTGTTGAAAAGTTGAAAAATATGTGACCTGTTCAGTGGGAAAGTTGATTTTTTTTTTAGTTTAATGCTGAAGAAATTCTGGAATCAGTGAAGTTCAATGAATTCAGTAGAGGCAAAAACTTATGAGAACATCCTCTGTCTGCCAAAACGGAGAGGTAAGATAGTGTAAGGAAGGGAGGAAGGTAGGAAAGAAGGAAGGAAGGAGGGAACTTGAGGGAGGTGCCAAACTTTCACTGGTGCTGCAGCAAACTTTGTTATATTCCTCTGTGCAGGCAAAACTCTTCTGACTTCCTGTCTTCATTTATATCTGTCCACCCTTTCACCCTCTTCATCTGAGGAATCTTAGAAATGGAGGAAATGAAGAAGAAGAAGAAGAAGAAGAAGAAGAAGAGGGGGTTTGGAAGGATGGATGGAGACGACAGGCAGAAGTTTCATAAAAAACATCAAATCAAAAACACACAAACTTAATTCCCCTCTACACCTCAGTCTTAATATCTCTGAGACTCTCTTACGTGACGTCGGTGACGCAGTGAGCCTCGCTCTTCCGATCCGTGTCCAGGTCTCCGTGCGAAAACGCCACCAGCCACCAGGACATGGCGAACAGCAACCAGCTGCTGACGAAGGTGGTGGTGAAGATGACCAGGGTGAAGCGCCATTTCAGGTCCACGAGCGTCGTGAACACGTCCTGGAGGAACCTGCCCTGCTCGCGGATGTTCTTGTGCGCCAGGTTGCACGAACCGTTTTTGGCGATGAAGCGCGCCTTGTTGACGCGGTCCCTGAACACGGGTTTGCGGGGCATGCGGGAGACGAGACCCGGCAGACCGAACTCCTCC
>JBAMNC010002429.1:0-29493 GCA_037902135.1 Cetoscarus ocellatus
ATCACAGACCAATCCACATCTAGCCACAGTAAGACGTAGCAGCAAGACCCTGTTGTTAGCTGTTAGCTTAAACTACGTTTCCAGTCCTTAGACTATCGTCTTACATTAAATTATACCACACAGATGTATCATTTACCACCTATATGTGACATGAACCTTGTTGCCGACAATCCCCACCAAGTTCTCCCGGTAATTCTGAGGAGGGCATATTTTGCCAGGTATCGCTGGGTAACCATGACTTCCATAGACTAAGCGGCATTGTCCGGAGGATTTCCCTGTTCTCTCACAATTTCCCAGCAGTGATCCCCGGTCGGTAGAAAAGCAAAAACTTGATTTCTCGTAAGAAAAACTAAGTGCCGTTCTGTGCTCCTCTTTGAAAGAAGATATTGAGTCCATTTCTAATAAAACCACAGATATTGCCACATCCACGGAGACCGCTTCAGAAGCTGCCATTGTTTCAAACATGCAAACATGCGTCCATCACAACACTGGTCCGGCCTCTATTCCCCAATTGGGCCCTCCGGCTTTTGGCTGTGAAGTCGTAGGAGACTGAAGCTTGGCAAGATGGATCTGCGTGATATCAGACAATGAATCAGGCAGGTTCATCTGCACTGCAAGATTAGCCGACTATGGCACTGTGTGGAAATTGGATGGATGCTGTTGTCCTTCGTTAAGGTTTAGGGCTGTTAGATTGACTTTGAAACTACGGCCTTTAATTAAAAGGTGATTAAGTTATTGCTGTAGAACTGTTAAGTATGTAGACTGTAGGAGGGTAACACTGTGGCTAAATTTGCACAAGTGCTCTTTTGTACTCCTAGAGCTTGTTCATGGCTACTAATAAGTCTTTTTATATGATATTCACCACAAGTGTAGATCATTCTCTTAAAAGCTCTGGTACAAGTAAAAGAAGCACTACATGACTCTACTTAAGTAAAAAAAAATAGAAACTACTTCATAAAAAAATATTTATTAGTATTGAGTATTTGAGATTTTTTTTCTGTTTCATACATACTGGCAGCAGCTATAGTGTAAAAAGTCAGTCAGTACGTGGTGCTGGTGGGAGTCTGAAATTGTGGTTGTGAGTTAGCATTTAGCACTTCCTTTATCAACCTTTAGCGATTTTGATAGAATGAACATCAGTGAAAACTATAATTTGATTTCTTAAGTCCCTAAAATGGTGGAATCATTTTCCTGATCACTGAAAACATTCTAGTCATAATCTCTTCTCCATATAAATTTCAGGTATACTACTACTGAAATTAGTGCCGTACATCGATTGCATATGAACATGTGCAAGTTCTACTGGATTAGGACAGAGTATGTGCTTCCTCTCATCCCAGACTTGTGCTCATTTTACACGAGAACCCTGCTGTACAACATAGCTTCCATGCTATTTCTCATTTCGGAGCAGAGGAAAGAATCTGACTGGTTGAAAATATGTTAAACAAATACCCTTGAACAAGCTTCTGCTAAATCTGACATCATTAGGATTAAACAGCTTTACTTATGAAATAACTGAGCCTCACAGATGCTAATAATACAGATCTCAGATAAGAGTTGAATAAAACTGAGCCAACTGTTGACTGTGATCTGTTTGTAACTTTGATCCAGTATAGCTTTTATTCTGCAGTTATCTGCCCTCTTCCTTTTACTGCAGTGAGGCTGAGAATGTTCAAAGGGCTCAGCCCAGGCGTCTGCTGGCACTGAGTCCAGTTTTACACCAAGAGTAAACCTCACTGAGCAACAGGGACTCATAAACAAGAGCACAAATCTTCTCACTTGCACTTTTAAATGCTCTTTTAATGCCTTATATTCTTCAACTGCAGCATCATAACGGAACAATCATGTCAGGTTAGATGAGGTTGGTAATGTTGAATCATAAGGCATTGAAGTGATTTCCAGGTTTATTGATGAGGAGTGCCCAGCTTTTCCAATAATGTTATTTGTGTTTTCTTACAATAGTCTTCAATTTAGTCTGTTACAATCAAGTTAACTGCTCTAAGAAAGTGAAAGAACATTCAGTAAAGAGCCTGTTTTTGTTGGCTTTCTTTTGTACTGAGAGGGTGTACTTGAATTGTTTATGTGCATACAGGTTACATGTTATTAACACAAACTTTAAACCTACTATACAGAAAACGGTTACATCTGTAAGAGCTGATTTCAAACAAGTGCAAAACAGGAGAAAAAAAAATTGAACGTTGGAGAATGAGATAATGGCTGTATATATCAATAATGAGAAATCCCTAAAGGGAGCAGCAGAATGGAGTTTGTAGTTAATACTCAGTGCTGCATTTAATACTAGTAAATAATGTGTTTTTTTTTCACTTCTTGAAATCAAAATGTGTTGATGTCAAGTGGAGAACACTGAACTTGTTGCTCACTAAATCTCTCTTTTCTGTGTTTTACAGCCCAGAGGAAGCTTGCCCAAACACGGCCACTGCAGATGACATCCAGAACAGCACAGATCATTTGCCTGCCTGTAGAGGATGTTTTACTGGAGTTAATCAACATCACTAACCTCTTTATCTACAGCCTAATTAATATATTTGCCTCATGAAACTATGGCTAACTTTTGTGGGAAATTACTTCATTTTTTGGACTGAACCACTATGAGATTCATCAAACGAGGCAGGGACACATCCCACCCAGGGCTCCAGTTCATTAGCGAGCAATCCATATGCCGTACACACACAAGTTAGGCTTTAATACAAAATTCAAACTGCGTGCATTTTCCAAATGAATTGAGTGATGCGTAGTAATAACAAAATCCCATTGTGCTGTGGTGATAGTGAAATGGTGATTATTCAACAGTGCAGTCATTTTTTTTTTTTTTTTCGCCAGCAGACCCTCTCATACATAATGCATTCAAATCATTGCATTTTTCCTCCATTTCTGGGCTACAATGCATATTTCATCAAAGCCAGTGAAATATTAAGCACTCTTATGATTTGATATTCTCTTCCAAAGGGGATTTCAGTTCATATTTTTCCTTCGCGTCACTCGCGTCTCCACTGGGACCCAAACTTTGGCTGGATGTCTTTGTTTGATCTGTTTGTTTACTGCTGAGATCTTTGATTGGTTAATGCCAGAGTAATGATCAATGAGGCAAACCAATCAATTTTAAAGATATCAAGGCTCAGAAGCCATTGATCCATAAGAAGGCTAGTTGCTGATCGGCAGGCTGGGATCATTCCAACTCATCTGACTGAAATTAGAGTGGCTTAAACTCTCCCCTGTGCCCTAAAATATCTATAAGTCAACGTTTTTTTCAGGTGGAGAGATTGATGTGAAATTAGATGAAGACGAGACGGAGAGGTGTGATGAAGGTATAAAATATAGACACAAAGGTCCTCTTCTCACCTCTCAATCTTGTCCAAGAATAAAAAGACATGACACTTAATACTTCTGAAGTCTTATATAATGTTCTGCACTGTCACATCATAGCTGTACAGTATTTTAAGTGCCTCCCTGTCTTCAGAAAGTAATCTTCAGATAATGAAAAATGATCACTTTTCACCTGTATATCAAAAGTCATCCATCACTCACTATACAAGTTTCTAAGGATGTGATCCAAGGCTGACAATAGTGTGACAATGTCACTTTAAAAAAAATAACCCATCAGCATGTAAGCAAGTGATGCTACTTTTAGTGCCTTTAAGACACACTGCAGACTTGAAACCTAATGTCATCACAATACAATAAAATGCTTGTACTGGAATCGTGATGATGGAGAGAACACTGACACGGGATTCTTACATAACTTTGTTCAATGTTAAGTTTCACCAAGTTGGCAGAAATAATATACAACAGCCAGCAAATAAAAAAACTAAACATCACAGTTAATCATGCCTTATTTACATACACAGACAAGTATCATTTCATTTTCATTTTTTAAATCACCTTTAACTCTTATTATTGAGGCAACATGAATTTGGTGTAGGAGTTATATCTAAAGGTGCAGGGAATATGTGCAAATGGAGCCTCAACCAACAAGTGAGCAAATAAATGATCATACTTGTTGGTTTACTTTATCAGTCCTTTTTTGTTTTTTGTCTGTCCTTGTTTATTATTTTCATCGTTTGAAAGCAGATTTTTTTGTCAGCAGTGAGATGTCATCTCAATTTAAAATTAAAAGACCTCAATTATTTGTGATAAATCCACAAAACATAAGAGTCTCCCTTTTTAAATTACCCTAAAGCAGCCTTTCACAGACTTAAGTCAGCCATGGCCCGGCTTGAACCCTGAAAATGATCTAGGGCCCTCAAAAGTATAAACTCGATGTTAGTCAATCAGGGTGTGTTCTGTTAGTTCTGGATATGAAAAAAGAGGGAAAAAAAAACATACATTTCAGTATTTTTGAGTAAGTGTGTTAAAATTTTGAGTTGAATTTCAGTTATGCAAATGGATTTTATTAACTGTAAGTTACATTTTAAAGCCCACCTGCAGTGCCCTCAGAGCCCATCAGGGGGCCAAGGGCAACACTTTGGGAAGCACTGTAAGAAAGAATTTCTTCCCCTTGAAAGTCCTCCTGTATGTTTTTTTTTTTTTTTTGAGATGCAACTGATTTTATGACTTGTTCAGAAACACAGAATGGCAGCTGACTATAGCTTTACACTTGTGCATAAGGCTTTTTTTAGATAGTTATGAGACAAGCTTAATGCAATACTGATGCTGCTTTATGAGCTAGCCAAAAAAAAATAAAAGAAACGTCAAGAAAAGATGGACAAATGGGCAGCTGAAGGGCAGGTTGCAGACAAGTAAATGCATGACGCAGACACTCACTGGCCACTTCAATAAGCACACCTTGCTAGTTCCAGGTTGGGAGTCCCTTTTGTCATATCCATATAAACTGGTTGTCCTGTTTGGGGAGCTTATCACTGTTGTCATTGGAAGAGCAAATAATCTGTGGGACTGGTTGCCAATTAACCACAGGACTGACATACAAAGACAAACAACCATTAACATTCCCACTCTCTGACCTATAGGCAATTTACAGTCACCTCAACCTATCAAGCAGGTCTTTGAGGGACCTGGAGTTCCTGGAAAAAAAAAGCAAAGCACACAAAGGAGAGGAACAAAAAACTCCACACTAAAAGGTGAAGTAGTGACTGAATTGAGCTTGTAATGTGCTTTTCTCATAGTCTCACCCTTTCACACCTCCAGTCCCCCTTATCCATTTAGTCCACACACAACTGATGGCAGAGGCTGCTCTTTAAAGAGTCCATACTATTAATTATACCATTTACACACAATTACAAGCTACTTACGCAGCTGTGGGGTAATTATAGGGTTAAGTGTCTTGCCCAAGGACAAATCAAAATGTCATTGCAGAAGCTTAGGACTAAACCTTCTGATTGATAGATGACTTGCCTTACCACTGATCCATAGTCAGGCCCTTTTGGGTTGGAGATTTAAACCTAAGAGCCTTTTCTTACCATCAGGCCTAACCACTTCATTGTGCACTCTATTTAAAAACAGAGTTGACACAAAGCCAAAGGAGACGATTTCAACAAAAATCTGCCTCTGGGAGAGCAAAATGGCCCGTGATTAGGGATGGAAATTGATAAGATTGTATTGATACCAATGCCTTTAGCAATTCTGCTAATCAATATGATTCTTTAAAAATTCTCTCATCAATTCTTGCTTACTTTATGTGAGGAAAAATGTCTGCCTACTTCTCAATGCAAACGAAGTCAAACACATGACACTCCTGGTGTGCAGTGATGTCCGTGCTGCATAGATAAATGCTTCTGCAAGTCTCTGGTGTTTCCACTTACAGAAAACTGTGCAGTAAATGTAATATTTTTTAATCAAAAATCAAGGCAAAACTTTGACCGCTTCAGCCCCCTGTCTACCATGATTTTTAAACTTCTTTGTAATATTTTTTGCAACCTGCTCCTGATGTCGTGCTTGTTTGCAAAGCATCCAGAAAAAGTGGAAAGAACTGAATTGTTTTTTGGTTCCCATCTCTACCATGATAGCTTAAAATTTGAAGTGGCCATCCCCTGGATCCATCTATGCTTGAATGAAGTTTTTACATCAAAAAGAGAATTACAATCATGGTATCAATCTCTTCAACTAAGTTAATTTTGAATTGTCACACGACTCCACTCTGAAGGTCATATTTAACCATTACACACTCGGTTTTGCACAAGTGCGTCACTATTCTCCAGTTTGACTTAACTAAACGGTAAGTAAGCTAAGCTAACATTCCCATTTAATGCTAATTAACTTAAGGAGAAGAAATCTATTCTTTCTCTCTGTACCGTCCTTGATGTCATTACAAACTTTTATCCTGATCTTTGCAGCTAGGACACAGAAGTGAAAGTGCTGACACAAACTGACAAGACGTAACTAAAATGTATGAGCATGTTAGCGCCTGTGGCAGAGCAGAGAAGTAAGAACTAAGCACATCTTTTACATTCACTCAGGACCACCATGCATAATGGTCCAAGGACAGGGTGTGTTTAAATCCTTTCAAACAGCAGCACTTCTCTGAACAAGCGTGTGAATGTGAAAGAAAGACTCTCTTCAGCCCACCCCGGATAGGAATGAACAAAATCCGTAAGTATAAAACTAAGTGTTTATTTATTTGATACGTTTTTAGACTGACACCTAATCCAAATGGATATAGAGGGGAGTCACTGCAGGCAGTGAATTCCCCCTTCTGCTCTCACATTGTCTAAATACAGGCCAAGTTTCTTTAAATGGCACCAGAAACTCCAACGGAGATATCAGATTAACACTTTCTGTCATCTATAAGGTCAACTTGACTTACAGATATGACACAACTACATACTAGACTGCTATGACAAAATTAATATAAAAAATCATAATTCTGTCTAAATTAAGATCATGGTTTCCTATTATTTTCAACCTAAATATTGCCATTTTTTTTTATTAAAGCGGGATAAAATTTGTCACTGCCTGTTTCAAAGTGTTAATCCTTTCCTCTGCAAATGGTATGATCCTTCTTTTTGTCATATTAATGTTGCGGGAGGGACAATTAAATTCACCATAATGTTTGGTGTGTACAGGCTTAGACCTGCAGCATTTTTTGAGGGGAATGTTCCCAGCCCTGACTCTAACCGATTTTCCCTTTTTTTAAAAAAAAAAAAAATATATATATTTTATTTTGTGGAGTTTTTGTGGCTTTAAATTGAAAGTTGGGGAGAGCCAGGGTGGAATGGCATGGGGGAAAAGGAGCCACAGGCCACATTTAACCCAGGACAGCCACTTCAAGGACTACAGCCAACTCGTGTGTACAAATTAACCACTGGCATTTACAATATTTGTGGAGGGCCCATTGACAAGTCATTTAACAGAACCTGCTAGTTCTGTGTGTGTGTGTGTGTGTGTGTGTGAGAGAGAGAGAGACCTACCCGTGTAGGTCAGGGGGCTTTTTATGTAGAGTTTGCATGTCCTCCATGAGCATGCGTGAGTTCTCTCCGGGCACTCTGGCCTCCTCCACAGAACCAAAAAACATGCTGTTAGGATAACTGCCCTTCGGTGTGGGTGAGTGTTTGAATGGTTGGTTGTCTCTCTGTGGCCCTGTGAGCACCTGGCAACTGGTTAGGACTGGTATCCTGCCTCTCCTCCAATTTCAGCTGGGATAGGCTCCACCCCCCACAACCCAAAAAAGGGATAAGAGGTGTAGATAATTGATGGATGGAGTGCTATTGGTCACCTTTCATGTTTGTTAGTGGGATTTATACATTTTCAACCAAATAAAAGTATTATCAATTCAATACTATATCCAATACTTCAGTAGTAGGGCATTTTTATAGGAGGTTTGTGCACAACAACGATTTTATGTTGTTGAAAAATCATGCAAGGTAATTTTATGAAATGTTACAGTACTCTAAAGGCATCCACTCTCCACTCATCACAATCAGGCTGTGGCTGTCAGAAATATTGGACTATGCTTTGACCTTTACTTTCAGAAACCTCATTAGCTGCTTTAAAACTCTGAAACAAACTCCCAAAAAAGATCCCCCCACCCCTCATTCATCATGGGCAGATCAGATATGTAGCAGTTTAGTTAAAAATGTTTCTGTTTAATTAGAGTGCCCCCCTCAGGGCCGTCACCATAATGTGCTAGAGTGCCAGGGTGCTGTGAGTGCTGATACATCATCCCTCCAAGCTTCATTAAATTTAGGCCTGTGATGTCTGTGATGTCACCTGAGATATAATGTACTGATGGTCGATTAACGCAGCGGCTGACTCCGTTCTGCAGCAGACAATGATCTATTGGGATGTTCAATCTGTTCTTGTGCATATCTTTAGTCTCGTACGCACCATACCACCTGTCATGGGGAGCTTATGTATTCTCATCTGGACCTGCCATTGATTCCACTTCAAAGAATGGAAAAGTTAAGTTTCTGAACTTAAAGTTAACCCACATTAAGTAACAGGGCGTTGATAGATTTTTGCAAAGAGTTACGTCGGTTCATAATGTAGCTTCAGTCTATGATAGATCAAAATGTAGTGATCAGGTGAAGCTTACATTATTGTTGTTTAAGTGAAAGAAAAGCCCTTTTTTGGAATAAAAGTCAATCAACTGTTTTTTTTTTTTGTTTGTTTTGTTTTGTTTTGTTTTGTTTTTTAATTTGTGCAGATATCTCCAGAAATCTCCAGAAAATATATTTTGCTAAATTAACTGTTGATATGCTGTCAGTGGGTTTTAATGCTGTGCAAATTATACTCTGTTTCTATACACCAAAGTTCCCAAAGTTTCTTGAAAATTGATTATATTTACAGAAAGAGCTAATCAAGCATGTGCACGTAAGCTTTGTTGACTTGTGACTGACTGGCCTGTCAAGCAAAGAAAAATGCTCTTGACTCTCGTTTTATACTTGCAATCAGCCAACATATTCAGCACCATGGCAGTGTTGTTGAATAAGGATGTCAAAAATCAAAAAGTGTTCTGTTTTTTAAATTAGACAAGGATTTGACATCACTTCAGAGCTTGGTTGTTTTTTTTTTTTTTTTTTTTTTTAAGGATTGTTCATCCTTATTGTAAGTTTGAGACATCTTTGGAGATTCAATCAGAAGATAAACAAAAGCAAGCTGCATTAGTGGTGAGTGAGTAAAAGTTGTTGACAGCTTCATTTTTCATTTGTTGAACCAATATGTAAAAATAACGTCATGGAATGCAGAATTTTGAAATGTATGTTAGGTTGAAAATTATTTAGTTGGGGTAATACTTAATTAGGACTCTCAAAAACAATCCCCAAGAGATCAGAATGCAGCATATTTACATAGTTTATGTAATTATCAAAAGTACAATATAGCTCACATAATTTGCTGTACTTGACCATGTACTGAAGTTAGTACCAAAGCAAAGGTGGTGGAAAAGTGAGTTATGTAAGGGTTGGTGAATACAGTGTGTAATAACACTTTTTGTGGCTTGTTTTACCCTCAAATCATGAAATTGCACAGTCAGTGGCACCAGCAGCAGCAATTAAAAGCCTTTGCTTCTGTGCCAACTCTTTCTGTTCATACGCAGAGATGATCTCTGTCATTGTGGCTAATTTCCAGGCTAATGCCATGTTCCCTATACAAACCCACTTCTCCTCTAACTCTTAATCCAAACTTGCACCAATCCAAGGAAAATATGGTTTTAAAAAAATGAAGGTTGTTTTTGCTCTGTTGTGGTAATGACTAAACTAATGGCTTTTCATGGGGCCAGTCCTTTTTAGTAGCATCCAATGTGATTTTGTTCTGTAGAAGTATAATCTGGGCTTTCACACAAATGTCTTCCCTTTGAAAATTATAAATTACCGGTAAACTTTTTAATACATGTAGGTGTCAACTGCTGCATTGCAAAAGGAGCATATTTTTTGGAGGTGTCTCTCACCACACCAGTGCTATGAGGTAAAATCAGTCATTGCACTGCTTAATTTTCTTGTAGCATGTGTAGCACATATGCCACACTGAAACCCTTATACCGTCTATGACTTTTCCCTCATATCTTGCATTTACAACTATTTACAAGCTCATCCATGTGGATTCCTTAAAGTAATTCAAAACATAGCCCACAAATGATCTGTTGTTTGCTCTATTTTTTTATTACACAGACACACACACACACACAACCTAATATGAGAAAAAATAAACCTCTAAGTACTTGAAGAAGTAAACTGACACATCAAATTAAACACTGTTGTTTATCTTTTGTTAGGCAAAGACAATAAGAGAGGCCAACTAATGATAACTCGATGTCGTGCTTTGATGAAACCATTCCTTGCAGGCAAAAGGGCTCCCTCAGCAGTTATTTTCGGATAAGTTTGCTGTCTCAGTTGCTGCTTGTGTTTTAGCCTTTTTACATTTTGTTGCATTAAGTTAAGTTGGATTTCAGTTAAACATAATAACTGCTGAGGGGGCAAGGCTGGATTATACTTTTACATAGCTCCATCTCAGAGATAGACCAATGAGAAGCAGAAAAAAACAGTTCAAGGGGAGTTCGGGGACAGTTGTAACACTTGTACACAATTTCCCTCTTAATTTACAGATAATTTGCTTCAACTTTTGATTTTAGAGACAGATTCAGGACCAAGACAAATTAAGCTGTTTCTGTATTTTACCTTAGAAGGAAAAGACCTTTTTAATCACACTAATAAAGGCAAGTGTGATAGCAATCATTAACGTGTTATAAAACCATATGAATCTGAAATAACACTCTCTATTATTTTAGTTTCCGTTGTCTTTTTCTATGATGTTAATGAAAATTTCTCTTTGTCTGTTTTCAACTCTATAAAATTCCAGGTAAATCATGAATTAAAATCAATAAAGGTTCTGCTTAGAGCTGGAAAACTGTTCAAGTACATCACTGTCTTCAATTAAATAGATTGGGTCAATAGTATATTTTACAGGAGGACATTAATTAGCTTTTATGATCCAAAATGTGCACAACATGTCCAGTCAACATGATGTATCATGAGAAAAGTTTAAGCTATTATTAATAATATCTTGTTTGAAGAATTAAAAATCATATACCTGGTTATGATTCAGTTTAAAATGTCCTTATTTTGCAGTTGAAAACTCACCTACCAGTAATGTCCTATGTGTCTGTTCCATATGAAAAAAAACAAAACAAAAAAAATACTCGTGATAAAATATCATATCCTTCCTTGGAATATCTAAGTCTGAATATTCTGAATGAGGCAATAATGGTTTACAAAATCAATTATAATCACAATTGTAATCATATCTTTTGGTTTGGATAATATCATGTATTTCTGTAAGTTTGAGCCCCGGAGAGAGAACAGTTTGGGAACCCATGGCTGAAAGACTGGTTAAACCATTATGTTTGACTTTTGATACTTATGATAAAATAATATTTTTGTTCCATTTTAACTCAGGCAATCAAACCATACCACTATAAAAAAAAATTATGTTTGCAAAACACACAATTTCAAACATACCATGGACCTAACATAAACTTCTTTCCATACATGTGAGTGAACATGTAGTCAGACATGTAATCAATAAAGCAAAAAGGCTTTTATAGCCCCTAAATGCTAAATTTGTCCCTCCAGTGGCCTTCTGTAATGCTGTATTAACTACATAATGCCTCCATTAGGACAAAGTGTCATCTTACTGAATCAATACCAACATATCTGACAGTCACCAGGAGTCCGTCTGTCTTTTCGTCTATCTATCCCCTGCTAACTGTTTGTATCATTAGAGCATTACAGCAGGCACTTCCCTGAACTGTTTGGATGACTGTAACTGGAGAGGAAGTCAGAACCAGAGCATGAAAACCCAACCAGGAAGTCAAGGCTTGTTAATGTCATTTTCCCTCCTATGACAATCATCGGAAGTGGAATGGTTTTATCATTTTCGTTGTAGCAAATCTGCAGTATCCGGTTCCTGGAGGCCCACTGGACCAGCAAAAGTGTTCCTATAAATATACTTTATACAGGTGCATATGTTGACATTGATAAAAAAAAGTTGCATAGAAAAGTTACTTATTTGCCAGAGAGCTTTAGATCAGTCATCACTGTGCACACTCACATTAAACTAAAACTGTACATTAGAGGCACATTTGTGAGTAATGATTCCCTCTTACATACCTCCCACCACCACACACAAACACACAATACAGTCCCCCATGAAAGGCAGGCAGAGATCTAAGGGGACCTAACCAAGTTTGACAGTCAACAGCCCTATTAAAACAGGGCCCACTGCAACTAAACACAGCAGTAATTGTAAATGTCAGGCAGAATTAACACAAAAATAAATAGTTTTTTGTTCCCTGTGCTGTGCATATCAGATGAGGAATAGAAGGAAGATTACAGCACACTCCCAGCTTACACAAGTCAGTCACCATTAAGTTTCATAGCATGTCTGATATGTGATTTTAATCCCACAGGCAATATGATCCATTCTCAAAAGCATTAAATCATATATTCTGACTGTATAAACAGATTACACATATGTGAACCATGTCATTTTCGTTGTAAGACATGGTTCATACAACGAAATGGCATGGTAAATGTATTAGCAGCACAATACATTTACCATGCCATTATACTTACATGTATTTTTCCACAATGGATCAAATTGCAAATGACATGACCAATGATGAAAGCACCAATCTAGAGCTGGACTCTTCTTCTACGGTCCACCAAGACAAGTGTTGTATGACTAAGTGACTGGTGGGCTGAAAGACAGGCAGACTGGTCGAATCCAAACCGGCTTACTTTGGGGAAAGGCTAGAAAGAACAAGTCATGTCTTCTTTGCTGACATGTAAACACAGGAGGAAGGGGAACAAAGGGGAGAAGGGGAGAAAGAGAGAGCAAGAGAGAGAGCGAGAGAGAGAGTGAGATAGATAGAAATCTGTCTGTATTCACTGTGTGGGAGCATTCATGCTTGTATGCCTTATGGTCTCAGTGGTGCATCTGCTTGTGTCATTTGTTGTTTTCACTGTCTCAGGTCCCGGTTGTGCAGTTCATTGTGTGCAAGCACAGATCTGTTGTTGCATTCATTGAGTTCACAGTCTCTGTCCCCTCTAGATGGTAGATTAACCAGCAACAGTTCTGTAAGAATCTACAACCATGTCAACCTCACTTATGAAAAAGGATCTTGCCATTTTTAATGAATGTGTTTTGATATCTAGAATCAGGTTTTTTTTAATTTTCTGTCATTGTCCTATGCATATAATGCGAGGTGCTTAAAGGTTGAGCATAACAACTACAAGACATAAGAGGAAGGAGAACATAAATTCTAAATCTTAAACATCACAAAGCGATACTATTGTTTGCAGACATAACATTCATGAATGTAATCTCTGACCCTTTATTATGTTTGTAAGGATTATGATGTTTTTCTGGTGGGCTGAGTTTTGCTGGATGCAAGACATTTTGTCCAGTGCTGGTTTGCAAATTTTTTTTGGCTTTTGTTTTCCAATTTCATTAGAATTAGAGTTTGTAAATGAGAAAAGACAAAAAATCAAAATCTGTGGAGACGAGTGCTTTGTGAGGTCAAAAATGGATGTGAAAGGTCCTCTTTGGAGTAGAAATTTTCTTTTGGGTATTGGTGGTTTAGTTTGGAGAGTTGCACGTCTGTCAGAAAGGTTGAGGGTTTGAACCCAGTTTCAGCGATCACGTGGCTACATGACTTTTGGCAAGCTACTTAACCCCATTTCGCCTACACTGCTGCATCTGTGGCCTGTAAATATGTATGAAACAGTGTAGATATGGTAAGCTAATACTGATTGACAACTTAACATGAAAACTATTATTGTGAGTATGTGGATGTGAGCGTGACCTTTCTGATGTGATCTGTGGTGAAAGCATTTTGAGTAGTCAGTTAGACTAGAAAAGTGTTACACAAGCTTAACTTCATTTACCATTCCATTCATAGACTACATTTACTTTAGTAAAATGTAACAACTTACACAGCAGCCCAATAGGGGATAAAAACTGCCCACCACCCCCTAAGTGCTGCAACAGCTGCTCGTGCCTGGCTAACACATTTTTTCTGTAAACTTGCTGTTTAAGTCAAAAACAACATTTACATGTGGCCTTGCAACTGAGGGCATGTCGGGACAGAGGGCAGAAAAGTGCCAGAAACAGCGGTAGTCAAAGACAGACCTTGTCAGAAATGTATCCCTATGTCCCTGGCCCTCGACCTCAATCATAAAACTCACAGACACAGAGGAAACCCTCCAGTAAATCAGCCTGTCGTTGGCTGACAAACTGGGTTTGACGCCAGTGATATATGGCTTTAATATGTGGCAGGAGAGATGGGGCAATGAAGAGAGGTGAGACAGACAAAGAGAAAGAAAGGATAAATGACACTAAGAGTGACTATTGAGTTTGTGCTAAAAATGTGTTCTGTGTTGAGAGAAATCTAAAGTAAGCTAATAATTAACACAAATGTTTGCACAGAGATAGATAACGGTGAGTTTTTATGTTGTCCGTTATTTGGAAATAATTCAAAGAGCTTTTTTTGTCTCAAGCCAACATGTCCAGCTGAGCCCCATGTGGGGTAAATGTGGGCTTCTGGGGTACCGAACGGGCATAGCCTAGAAGTGGGCAATGGTACTGGGTTCCATGTAGTTTCCATCTGGGCTATGTGGGCATGGGCTTGAACTGGGCAAATGTGGTGGGAGCCATCAGGATTATGTATGGGAGAAGTGGGCATGGGTTAGGACTAGTTATCCATGTCTGGGTACCATAAGGGTTATGTATGGGGTAAGTGGGCATGGGTTAGAATTGGTCAACCATGTCTGTGTCCTGTATGGGCTATGTGTGAGGTAAGTGGACATGGGTTAGAGCTGTAAACCAATGTCTGGGCCACATATGGGCTAAGTGGGCATGGGTTGGAACTGGTAACATAAAGGTGGGTTACATATGGGTTATACATTGGCAAAGCAGGCATGGGTTAGAACTAGTCAACCATTTTTCGGTCCTGTATGGGTTATGTATGGGCTAAGTGGGCATGGATTAAAACTGGTCACCAATGTCTGGGTACCATAAGGGTTATGTATGGGCTAGTCCCAGGATGCATTGCAAGCCAAGTTGAGCGAAAAAGGCGACATGTGACTGGTCGACAGGGGGCACATCATCACATCAATAGGAACTGACATATTCTTCCCTCCCCCTCTGAGTTTGAATCTAAGTGGCGCTGTGTGGACTGTAATGTGCTTTGTACTTGGCCAAATTTACATTTCTACTTTTGTTTCAACTAGTCTTGATATATTATAACTATGGTAGTCTACTCTACATGCTGGGGATGGTTCAGCTGAGTCAGTGAGCATTCAGCTTTCACTCAAATTCAATGGAGCTACTAGCTTACTGAAGCCAATATTTCTGTGTGCTGTGTTCGATTATTTTAGGTAGGTAAAACTTGCCTAAAAGACTGGATAAAGTAACCACATGAATACTGAACAATGTTGCCTGCTGTGTTTGTGTTGAAACATATTGTGGTGCTCATGAATGTTATTTAATAAGTAGAACTTTAGTCACAATTCTAATGCTAGAGAAATGCCAGGGGCGTCGGTGGCGCAGCTGGATAGTGCACTTGGTCAGTGATCGGGAGGTTGCAGGTTCAAAGAGGGATCTACATCGATCTCAAAGTGCCCAGTTGGACTCCACTTAAGTCCCATTCAGATCCCACTTCAAGACTACATGGGTAAACACAGGTGATGCCTACATGGGTGTGACATACAAGTGGACATTTGGACTCCACCTGAGACCCAGTCATCACCCACTTAAGCCAATATAGCTTAAGTGGGTGATGACTGGGTCTAAGATGGGGTCCACATGGGAAGTTTTAAATCATAGCCATGTCTGAGCCACCTGTGTTTGCCTATATGGGCTTGAACTGGGATGTGAATGGGCCTTCAGTGGGTTCCAGCTGAGCAAACTATATGCGACCCACCAAAACCACTTGGGGCCCTAAATGGGCTAGCACTAGTGTGACCTACATGGGTCACATATAGTTCGCCCAGCTGGAACCCACATAAGGCCCATTCGAATCCCAGTTCAAGCCCATATAGGCAAACACGAGTGGTACACACATGGTCCCCACATAAATTGCCCATTTGGAACCCACCTAAGACCCAGTCAAAAACCCACGTAAGCCCATATGGGCTAACATAGGCACCTGTTGTAACCCAGGAGCAATGCCAGATGGAACCCATTTTTTTTACATTTTAGGCTTTACTTAGTCATTGAATAATCACACTTTATATTTGTTAAGAACTTTATCAATACTTTTTATAAATTTGATCAGTTTTCAACTTTGAGAACCTTATGTAAACTTAATGCATAATTCTTACACATTTTTAGAATAAAATCTAAGACCCCCACATAAGGATAAACTGTGGAAATCTATTTAAACTCTCTGATCAACAGCTGATCACAATTTAAGAGAACATTAGAGAAAAAAACAGTCAATCTTATTGCACACTGGCTTTTTCCCACAGGCTAAAAACATGCTTGTTAGGCTCATAGGTGTTATCAATAACCTGACAACCCTGATGGACTATGTGCCACATCCATTTTAGGCCAGTCAGAGGATTGCTATTGCTTCTTGTTTACAGCACAACCAAACCACAGTCATTCTTTCTCCGTAAAGAAAGCTTAATGAACCACAAATTTTCTGACCAGGAACAAACATTTCAGCTTCAAGCTCTGGAAGATGGATCTTTCTAGTGGCCTTGAAAGGTTATGTCAGCCCTGTGATTGGCTAAAGTTGTGCCCTGACTTTTGCCCCACGGGACAAGTGGTATGTCTAATGGATGGATGGTTGAATAGATGGTGTAACAGTTCCAACAGTCATGCACACATTAAAGTGTATTTGTTTAAAAAATAAATAAATTAATAAATAAATACTTGTAAAATGTTTTCCAAGTGCAAGCAATATGTACTGAAGGGTTTTGTCCGTTCTTATTTGCAAAATTATTTACAGATTCTTCTTTGCAAAAATGCAGAATTACACAGTATGTGAAGCACACAAAAAGCAATCATATTCCAGAGTAGAAGCTCTGTCACACTGAACTGAGAAATTCATCCATGTGAAGTGATGCAAAGATTGTGGCTGTGGTAGAAATTGGGCTCATTTTTAGCATCATGATCTCATCAAGTAATCATCCTGCCGGCTGATATATGTGCTAGTAGAGAGAAGGAAGGTGAAGTAGAGCAAGAGTTGCCTTCTTATTTCAAATGAGTTAATCATAACAAGCTTTTAATGTCTGAAAGCTGGGTCAAATGGACATGATGTAAATTGTTGTGTAATCCTCATTAAGTAAGGATGATCAAAAACAAAGAGAGGAAGAGTAGCTCAGAATTGCTGAAAGGTAAAGACAAAGAGTGGACAGATTAAGGAGGAAAATAATGAAGAATCTGATGAAAAAATGAGAGGAAAAGTAAGAGGAAGGGGGCTGTAGGGAGAGAGAGATGACGTAGTGAAATAAATAGAGAAAAGGTGACAGCAAAGGATGACAGAGTGCTGACATCAGAGGGCCAGCAGTCCCACCACATCACTCAGCCTTCATGGAAAATCAATTTTCCCTGGTATGGACAACAGTGTCGACTGCAGATTCAGCAGCTTCATAGCCTCGCCTTCACATTAACACACGGAGTGATAATAGCACAAACTCCTCAGGTGTTAACACAATCACTTCATGTAGCGATTTAGTCTGTAAACCAGGTACTGTTTTTCTTATTCATTCTTTTAGAGCTTACAATGTAATGATAAGTTTTAAAGGTCATTCAGTGGGTACATTGTAGTGGCATTTATATTTTATCAGTTATTAGTAAAATCCCTCAGTTTAATAAAACCTATCATTGGGTTGCACTGGTAAATTGATTTTGGCTGAACTATAACAACCACTGTTTGCTGAATGCAGTCATACAGTGACTGTGTCTTGGTAAAGAAAAAGTCAATCACTAATGGCAGTATCCCTTAGCTTGAAGCTAACCCTTTGTTTGTCTCTCTGATTGGACCCTGACACACCTATGGGAATACCCTCTCTCATTTTTAAAAGCTGCCGGACTACTTTGGAGTAAACTGTTGCTCAGGCTGGGTCTTTTCAATGCAACACATTGAAATTGTGAATTTAGTTTCATTACTTAAACATACCTTGGGCTCTGCTTGGAGCAAACCAAGATTTCTGCATCACAATCAAAGAGTACTTTTCATAACATTTTTTTGTGTTGAAGGTAATTGTGGACTATCACACTGACACACACACACACAACAAACAACAACAAAAAGCATTTGTTTGTAGTCCAGAGAAAACTATTTTCATACTTACAACATGTGATGTACTGGTTAATTAGCAGCAGTGTTTCTTAAAAAACTTAGCTACAATACATTGCGGGTAAAGTAAGCATCAGCCATGCACAACTTAAACCCCTTATCCAACAATGAAGTGGAGATTTACTGCCGACTTTCACCAGACATTTTATATCAGTCACTTTAAGCTTTGGCAGCTCTTCCAAGCAATAAGTGTGAAAAAAAAGCCATAGCGACCTAATGTTAAAACTGTGAAAATCAAAATGAATGCTACACTGGACCAGCTAGGAGAAGTTATCTGACTAACCAGGCTGACAGCTGTCCTCAGCCACTTTGACGATTGAGAAATTATCAAAAATGTTTAAAACACTATTATCAAAAAACTTAAAAATAGAGATAACTGTGAAAAGCTAACTAACTGTAATGTGGAAGCAGAGGTAAGTTAAGATATTGATATTGTAGAGTGCAATTCCACTGAATGTAAAGCAGTGCAGTATGTAAAATAGAAAAATGTCACATGTCATTGTGCAAGAGGAAAATTGTTAAGGCATGGTTATTGGTCTTGAAAAAAAAATCTGGGCCTTATTGTATGCTCAGCACAATTTTACAATTTCTACATGAATCAAGCTGCCATTGTAGGCCCAGCAATTATTCTGTTTAAACAGCAAATGCTCTTGGCCTCCCATTTGCACCGAGAAGCTGGTGTGTTCCTACCTTGAGGATATAGAAAATGACCCCCTAGAACCTAGTCTAAAGTCTAAAGCTGTGTTCACACCAAACGTGAATTTCAGTTTGTCGGGTGACAGAAATACTTTGGAAAGGAATAGGAAGATGCAAAATTTCCATTGTTCACGGCAAAATTGTTGCACGAACACACAAAAATTTCACCTCTTTCCTCCACCGTAGTTGGAAGTATCCAACTTCTGCAACAAATTCACCTGAAAACATGACGAGACAGCCAATCTGCATTGAGAGGGAACAGTGGTGAGGATGACATCACAGACAGAGGAGGAAGTAAACATCGCCACCCATCAGCAAAAGAGCTCCTCTACATGATTATCTTAGTGTTCAGAGACCAAATTAGAGATAACAGAAACAAGGAGAACGTCACTGGAGAGTTTTGAGAATCCAGTCAGTTCAGCTCATATTTATTTAAAACCTTTCATGGGCTGCAGTATGAACAAAGCTCACCAGCACAACGGCAAGCTGACTACTGGTGTGTTTTTCTGGCTTACTAGCAGTAATTTAATGTGTTTTACACTAGAGAAAATATGCCAAACCTCATGGAAGAACGACCGGAGCTGCCACAAGAGAAAGAATAGACCGGAGAGAAAGGAGGAGTGGGTCACAGGCCATACCAGGAAAAAAACGAGTAATACCGGGCAGGTTTGACAATCAGGGGGCCATCACCCAGACATCGTGGTGAAACTCTTAATGTGTGGCTCCAAAGGGTGTTATGGATCATGATATGTATTTTCAGGGTCATTCTATGAAACGGGTACCATTTCCACTTTGTAATTTTCAAAAATTTCATCAAGACCAAACCTTTTTTTTTGTTTAATCCACAGCATGAAATACATGTTGATCCTTCAAAAAATATATATTTTCCCAGCTCAGGCATAAAATCTTCATAAATATTATCTTTTTTTCACAGATATGGAAGATATTCTTGTACCACTCTGTCACGGACAATGTGTACACCATTTGAGTAGTAATACATGAAATAGATTATAAAAGAAATGTGTTTTCCAAACAGTAAAATGTCTTTTTTTGGACACCATCAATATAAAGTATGTAATTTAATCAGTTTCTTTCATTTTTAGATTCTTGATATTGAACTCTGAATTTAGCATGTAATTGATCTCATCATTTCTAAAAAAGAGTACAATTCACTTAAAATTTCAAAAAGAAGTTACAAAAATGTAATTTGTCCACAAAACAAGAACATTATTAAATATAAATTTATGGAGAATTTCATTCCCTTATTATTTTTTTGACAAAATGGCCCAGTGACGGGGTGGTAACTGATGTGACAGGGTGGTTCACTGTGACAGGGTGGTATGGACCTATATGATCTGTTGGTATTAGCCTTCTAGATAACACTTTGAACACTGTACCTTGCCTCAATTACTTGAAAATCTGTAATCTTGAAAATTTGCATATCCAATAATTGCCTACTATGGTTGGTGTTGTAGTCATCCATGTTGAATGGTTTAAGGTGTTGCATCATTCATACTGACCAAACTGCTAGATTAGATGCCTGACTAGAGATTACCAAATTGCAAATGTTATACACACATGGAAAAAATTCTCGGTACCCTTCCGTTGAGAACAACTCTCCTCTTAGCATTCTGTGGTCCATGTTCAGTGTGGTACACATCATGATACCAAACAGCACAGTGACTACTTTTCACCCTTTAAATTGGCAGACTGACTGATTACAAGCTTGAAGACACCTGTGATGCTAATTACAGGACACACCTTAGTTTAACATGTCCCTATGGTCAAATCATTTTCAATCTTTTCTATGGGTGCCATCATTTTTGTCCAGGCCAGTTTCATTAGTTTTTTTTTTTTTTTTTTAATAATTCTGTTGAACCACAATTCAAAAGCAATGTCAGATTTTCATTGGTTAATTTTTTAGTAAATTTTTATCTGTTAATACTTTTGTCAGTTTCAAGTTATTTCAGTGACCATTGTGGGTTTTTCTTTCTTTAATGGAGGGGTAACAAGAATTTTGTCCATGTCTGTATACAGATACTGAGTGAGTAAGTGAGTGAGTGGGTGGGTGAAAGAGATAATGAGTGATTGAGTGACTGAAAGAGATAGTGAGTGAGCGAGTGAATGAGTGAATGAATGAGCGAAAGACAGTGAGTGAGTGAGTGTATGCATGGAAGAGGTGAGCGAATGAAAGATAATGAGAGTGAATGTAAGATAGTGAGAGTGAATGAATGAATGAATGAATGAAATATAGTGAGTGAGTGAGTGAATGAGTGAATGAGTGGAAGAGGTGAATGAGTGAGTGAGAGAGATAATGAGTGAGCAACACCCCTTACCACAAACCACCCTGTTAAAAAAAATAAATAATTAAAATTAATTAATTAATAATTTTAATCAAAAAAATGTTTTCCCTATCTATTTTGCGTGGCAGAGTGGTAGGGTTCCACTTGACGGACCCCATCTAACATGAAATATCAACAAATAAACAATACAAAAGCATGACAGAACTTGCCTGCTTCTGGTCTTGGCTGCCCCAAAATGATGTCACTTCCTCTTTGTGATATCATTTAAATTAACAGTACAGTATAGTACAGAACAAAACAAGAAAGTGTGACGGGGTGGTACATCAACCTGAGGGTCGCACATAACATTTTAACAAAAAATGTTTTTATTTTTAATAAATATATCTTATGTATACAGGAACAGATATATAATCCTGAAAACATTCAAATTCTGAGAAAAAAATGAAAATTATTTGGTGAAATTTTACATGCAAGTAATATGTTGGTCAATATGGACACATGAAAATGATCATGTACTGATGAAAAATGATGAAAAATAGTATGTTCATCTTTAAGAAATAGTATTCTCTGATATATCATGCCAAAAAGGAACACTTGCTTAAGTAGCTATAAACTTTGGAAACACACTTTGACACATTTTTTGTGCCTTGTACATCTCATCAAATGTTGCAGAAGCAAATGAAGAATCTTAGAATGACCCTACAAACAGAAAGAAGACAGCGATTACAGAAACATCCACCATTGTTGTTCATGGATCGAGAGGGTGGAACAAATGATGTTGCTGGGAGACAGACCCACTCCCATCTCTTCTCCCCCTCAGGTCTGAGGACGGACATTCGCCTAAATAAATATGGACCATTTGAACCCACAAATACATGTGCCAAATGTATTTGCGCAAAGGCGCAACAAAAATATATTTTTCTCCTTTGGTGTGAAAAGAGCTTAGTCTGCAGTGCAGTGTGCTTCTGCTATTTTGAGAGTGCATTTGAGACATGGATCTGTATCAATAAGATCAAAGCATTCGCTATACTGAGCTTGTTCCACTCACACAGGTTGCCTAACACCACACCTCTACTAATCAGAGCAGTTGTTGGTAAATGCAGTTTAGATTTGTGACTGTGCTGTGCCACTGATGCAGCAGTGTAAGCAAAGTGGGGTTAAGTAGCTTGCCAGTACTCATCAGCGCACTTTTCCAATGGACACACTGTCAAAGGTAATACTTTGAGGAAAAAGAAAAACACTATAAAATTATCGCACCAGGTAACATTTATAGTGTTCGTATGCATACTAATGAGTGTCACCTATAATGATGCTTACAGGTAAAATACAGGCTGTCAGGTGCATTTTGCACATACAATAGAGAACAGAGCCAATGATTCCAGCAGAGAAAATAAACTGGTTAAAGTCTGCAGTTATCTGATGTACACTGCACAAATCTATCATAAATGTTCAAAAGTGAGATCCTGTCAGTGTTCCTGGAGATTATAATCATTAATGCGGTTACATCTTTACGTCCATGCTGAAGTGTCTGACTTGTTCTTTTAATTGTTTATTATGCTCTGAAACGCTTTCATGTACGAAAAAGAAAAATGAATCTGAGTATTAACATATTTCTGTGCATTATCTTCTATAGTGGCAGAATTAAAGGAGAGATTAAAGAAGAGGAACTTTATGAACCAGCCAGATTCCAACCAGACAATGGAGTCCACTTGGTAAATAAGGGCTGCCATGATTGAATTTTGCATACACCAAAAAACTATGATAATAACCCTATCACAATGTTTATAGAGAACTGGAAAAAATAAATAAAATAAGTTGACTTAATCTACAGCCTTATTTTTTACTATGCTTTGGCAAAATATTCTTAAAAGATGCATAAGGTTGTACAAAAAACGTAGTAAATACAATAATTATGATGACAATAAAAACAACTAAGTTATAATGAAAAAAAATAATAATCAAAAGACAGTGCAGAATGATCTGTTCTACATATCATATTACGGAGCATTTTCATTTATTCAGACATTAATTTACTTTGCTTTTCCAGCCCTAGATCAAGACAATCCACACCAATATAGTTTATTACAACACATGGTTTAGGTTAGAGTTATAGACAGATGCCAACACTCTGCAAAGCATGATGCCAAGAAGAGAAATCCCTAACTTACACTGCTGTTATATGACTGTCACTGTAGCTGAAGAGTTGAGCTCTCTACCAATTATGGCCCAGATAGTCACAAGGTACTACAATATACCCAGTTTTAGCCCAATATAATTATGATCATTTTTTAAAAAAGACAGTTGTCGCCCATATCAATACATTGCGACAGCCCTAGTTTAAATAGTAAAAAAAACGGGCATGAGCACTGAGACTTTGATTGGTTTGACTGATGTTACACCCCAGAAAAACACATGTATAATAAAAGCACATGATCCTTGTTGCACCCTGTGCCTGGCTTTGCACCAAGAATTTGCATTGAAAATATAACATATAAAATGACACGCCCCCAAATTGCTGTGCGTCAAGCACTTTTAGGCAACACGCTTCATGCTGCTAAAATAAAATCCTATGTGTTTCATCAAGTCTGTATGCAAACAGGCAGTGGGACAAACAAGTCACCCTTGGACATTTTTTTTTTTTTTTGTAAGAGAAACAAAAGGTGAATACGGCCCTGCTCATGCGATGTTGACACACAAACATCCATGTGGGAATACCTAAACTAGTAGTGAACTTGAATGAAATGCAAACAACAGTTCACTGCAGAAGTTCATCACACTCTATGCGCTTTGGTGACAGAAGTATCACCTCAGGTCTAACTTACTAAAAACAACACTCACACTTCCCACTTTAGAGGTAGAATATGCCGTGGATGTCTCTCCACTGTGATCACTGAGGAGGCTGTGATGATATAACCACTTCCTATTATGATAGCTACATTTGTTAAAGTGACAGAAGTGGTGTGAGCGCTACAATCTTGGGACCTACCTGTGTATGAGTGTGTCTACCTTATGCTATGTTAGCTCCACTGTGCGTGTGTGTGCTCACATCCTACAGAGAGCACAGGTTTGCAGAGCAGCCACCCAGCATGCATCGATCTTAGCATGTGTGTACATGTAAGTGTGTGGAAGAGCAGTGTTGTGACAGCTTAGTGCTCCCTGCAGACTACATGTGTACACATAAGATCCTCATTGTTTCAGCAAAGCCTCACATGTACTGTATGTTTTCTTGCAAACTCTGCACAATGCTGGAAGAGAAAAATTCACTTTTTTTCCCAGTTCTTTTGTCGCAGACAAAATAAATAAAGTTTTCAACAAAAATAATTAACATATGACATCCTGGTCCTTTTTTCAGTGGACCTCAAACCAGAAAGTGAGTTGACCGGGAGGACATTATCCCAGCATGTCACACGAGTAGATGAACAAAAAGTATGAGTTTTCAGCATGGTCACAGGCTCAGCAAAGCAGCTGCACACAGCTGGAGGCCAGTATTTACTGGGAAACATTAAAAAAAGGGGGGGGGGGGGGGGGGGGGGGGGGGGGGGGGGGGGGGGAGGGATGAGGCCATCTGGGGAGGCTACATCTTGACATAGGGAGTATGAGATATGGGTCTTTTTCTTATGCAGTTTCCATTGGTCCTATAAAAACCTTTCCTTTCTTATGCCAAATGCAAGTGATGCATAGTGAATTGAAGCATTTTTACAACACCTCAGACTGCATCATTTCATTCATAGATTCAATTGACACTATAGGCTCATTCTCAGCATAGGTTCAAAGAGATAATATATACCCTCAGTAAAAATTTCAGAAGGTGTTGAGGAGAGACTGATACCCTCACTGTGCTGGCTTTTTATGGTAGTGACTGATACAGACATGAGCATGTATTTGTAATAAAAAACTTAAAATTGCTGGCATTAAACACATTTTTTTCGGTTAACATTTTTTTTTCTGTGATATCAAAGCATTTATCTCAACTATGTTTGTTGAATTTTTCTTGTAAAGTTCCTCTTTCCTTAACTTGAGTTGGTAAAATTTAAAGGCAAGGTTGAGGTAAGGTTTTGGTCAAGCAAAGTCCAGATCTACTAAAGGTTTGTGTGTATAAAATCATGTTCAAACTTGAAAGTGCGCGCAAAGCTGATCTACTAACTGGGTGAACTGAGGATTGCGTCTGTCAAATGAGCAAAAATAGCACATGCAGTCCATTTAGCATGTTTGCCTTGATGAATATGCAGAGTACATGCAGATTGTCAGAACGCACAAAATACTGTGATGAAGATGATACAAATGTAATCATTCAGCACCCACAATGTGATTTATCAAACCTGAAACTGATTGTGCTCAGTGTTTTTGCATCTAAATTTAGCACAGTTAAAAGGTAGGCGCAAACTGGCACAGCTTTATGCACATAGGGCTGAGGACGGAGAGAGAGAACCTTCCGTGTGCATGTCAACATGTTTGTCAACAGCATTCACCGAATAGTTTTTGTCATTGACTGAATTTTTTTTAATGAATGACAGAAAGATTTGGAGGCACTCTGTCATTATGATGGACTGGAAAAAGAGGAAGGATCCAGTGTGCCATCATACTCATGCATACATACGCTTAAAGTAAGTCCTCTCTGTTTTGCGCTCTTAATACATTGTGGAGGAGGTCCTATAACCTATTTAAAAAAAATCCCCTTCATAGCCAGAATCACTCCATTTGTGACTCAGAGCTAACTGCGTCACACTCTCCATGCAGTGACAGCAGGCTTAGGAGCTGTGAATGCTTCAGGTCAGTCACAGGGCGCTGGAGCTGCAGATTTTTCTCCCACTGCAGCATGTGCTTGCAATCACAGTAAATCACAGTATTGAGTTATGGTTAGAAGTGCTCTTCGCCTAATTATCTTATTGTTTTCTCAGTGTAGATAAATGGACTCTGGGGATTTTGGGCCTGATCTACTAAAGGTTTACGTGTATAAAATCATGTGCAAACTTGATAGTGCTGATCTACTAATAAGGTGTACCGAGGATTGCGCCTGTCAAATGAGCAAAACAGCAGGCGCAATCCATTTAGCGTGTTTCCCTCCATAAATATTCAGAATACATGCAGATGATCAGAACACGGAAAATACTGGGAGGAGAAGATGCAAATGTAATCATTCAGCACCGACAATGTGATTTATCAAACCCGCAACTGATTGTGCTGTGTTTTTGTGTCTAAATTTAACATGTTTGAAAGGCAGGTGCAAAAAAAGCGTAGAGTTCCACACAGAGGGCTGCAGTCATTGTGGCAAGAAACAGGGGTCACATTAACTGAATATTCTCCATCATTGACTGAATTTTTTAATGAATGGTGGAAAGAGGCTGTCTGTCATTATGATGGACTGGAAAAAGAGGGACGATCCAGTGTATCTTGTGCACAAACATGCGTAAAGTAAACCGTCTTTGTTTTGCGCTCTACATCATGGAGGGGGTCATTTAACCTGTGTAAAAAAACCCTTCATAGCCATAATCATTCTGTTTGTCACTCAGAGCTGACAGTCAGTGCGTAAAAGACAAGAGTACCCTCTCGGTCAGTCTGTGTGTAACTGTAAGACTGCTCTTCACGTGAGAGGTTATTGGAAATGAAGTTGTGTAACAATGTGAATGTTGTTTAGATTATGTTCAATTGTAATCGGAAAACAAAAATTAAAAATGACAGATAACTCACTCATTAGCTTATATGCCGATGATGTCATAGTATATCTCAAAAACTCAGAAAAATCTGTCCCCCCATTGTTGGAAGTAATTAAATCATTTGGTAAATTATCCGGGTACATGATAAATTGGATTAAAAGTCATTTCATGCCTCTTTCTGTTGCCTACTCTCCGGGGTTCCTGGAAGGCATCCCATCCAAAATAGTCAACGATCACCTTGTGTATCTTGGTTTGAATATACCCAAAGATCAGAAACTGATATTTAAACTAAATTTTGCAGAATTAATTAAGAAGCTTAAACAAAACATAGAAAGTTGGAAGGTGTTGCCCCTGTCCATGATTGGCTGCATAAACTCCATCAAAATGGTATCCCTCCCTAGATTTCTTTATCTCTGCCAGCACCTCCCAATTTTCCTTACATCAGCCTTTTTCAAAGACCTAGATTCCATAATTTTGTCATACATCTGGAATTATAAAACCCACAGGATCTCAAAAACCCATTTGCAAAAACCTAAGTCGAAAGTTGGGCTAGGCCTTCCAGCATTCAAATATTACTACTAGGCCGCTAATAATCGAATTTTAATGTTTTGGCAACTAGGTGCTCCAGATAGTTTGTCAGATGAGACCCCCCTGTTGCTGCGTATGGAGGCCAACTCTGTCACCAGCTCTTCATCGCCAGCCATCTTATTCTCTAAGTTAGATAAGCCTGGGTCCTTGAAAAGCTTGAGTTTTGTTGTAAAAAATTCAGTCAGAATACTGAACCAGGTTAGAAGTGTTCTGAAACTGCCAGATAACTCAGTGCATACTCCAGTTTGTTTCAGTCATTCTTTCTTGCCCCCTTGGACAGATAAGACTTTTCACATCTGGAGGAAGAAGGGTTTAATCTCTATCGAGGACTTATATGTACATGGGAAGTTTGCCTCGTTTGGAACACTAAAAGAAAAATTTGAGCTGTCTCAGTCGCATTGTTTTCGGAATTTGCAAATTCGGCATTGTGTCCGGTCCAAGATCAGCAACTTTGAAACCCTTCTAGGGAAGCACTATTTTCTTTGATATCTTAAAGATCCCCCCTGACTCCAGACATCTTGTTTCTAAGTTTGTAAGCCTGTTTGACTGCTGTACCATAGCGTCCACCCTTAAAATTATGGATTCTTGTAGGGAGGAATTGGATATTGAACTGTCTGATGTTCTCTGGGATAAGAGTTTGTCTATCATACAATCCTGTTCTCTCAACAGTAGACACCAACCAATTCAGTTCAAAGTTGTCCACCAGCTTTACTATTCCAAATCACGTTTGCATAAGATCTATCCCTCGGTCTCACCATTTTGTGACTGATGCAAAGTAGCCAAGGGCACATTGTCTCACACCTTTTGGCTCTGCCCTTCACTCACTAGATTCTGGACAGAGATATTTAACTGGTACCCCAGGGCTTCATAAAACAACCATTAAACTGGTAGCTTCTCTTGCCATCTTTGGTTGCTCTCGGTTCACTCTGTCTCTTCCCAAAGCTGTACAACAATCTTTAATGTTGAGGATGGTTGTTGCCAAGAAACTAATGTTGAGGGAATGGAAATCACTCACCCAGCCCCCATTTCATAGATGGATGAATGACATGATTTCTGTTATACAAATGGAAAGACTCAGATTCCTGCAGACCCACTCGGTCAAGAAATTCTCTGCTATTTGGGATCCATTTCTTGCCTGCGTTAAAGAGACTGAAGGACATAAAGTGACATAAGCCTATGACTTGTTTACCTGGTAATCCTTCTTTGCCCTGTATGATATTTGATGCATTGTATAATGCCCTTGTGCTCTCTATACAACTGGTGCCTCTCCAATACATCTTTTTTTTTTTTTCATTTATTAATTTCGTATTTCTATTTTATTTATGCCATTATCACGATTATAATTGTTTTTTTTCTTTTTTCCTTTTAAATTTCATTGACATTATTCATACTTTCATTGTAATTGTTCTTAATTCTTTGTTTAATGTGAAAAACTTTGAAATAAAATAATAATAATAAAAAAAAAAAAAGACAGATAAATATATGGCATGAGGGAAAAGTGACGAAAAAAGTGACTGCAAGTGTGTTTATTTGCCTCCAACTCCATGGCTTCAAACTTCATTTTTCATTTACAGCCACTCTGCTCTCCCAAACTCTCCACGGTGACAGCCTGTAGCACAGGTCAAGTCCTCCTTCAAATAGGGCAGTCCGCACCACTTTTGTGCCTGTTATCAATTGCGCACGCCGTCATGGTAGATCACCTGCAACACGCCCACTAACAGCACGTGCAATTTTCTTGTTTGCACATGCAATCTAGCACTCGTTATTTTGGATCTTAGTAGATCAGGCCCTTTCAGTTAAAGGATGTGTGTGTTTGTGCGTAACTGTAAGACTACTCTTCAAATGAGAGGTTATTGATGATGAAGCTGTGCAACTATGTGAATGCTTTTACTTAGTTTTGAGCTATGTGCTTTTCACAGATGGCCTCCTAAATCGCGTTTCTTCTGTAAACACTGAGATACCTCTGCTGGAGTTC
>JBAMNC010002430.1:0-29500 GCA_037902135.1 Cetoscarus ocellatus
ATAATGAAAAAAAAAAAACAATTGGCTGAAATTGTTTGTGGGATCATTGACATACACACAGCAAAGGCAGTGGACAACTAGATTGGCATCCAAAGTAGCTTGTTGAAATGAAAAGCCGATGTCACTCAGTTTTGCTCCAACATTTTCTTCCATCCATGCTGAAACAAAAGAATGAGTTGATTTTTGCAGATGTGATAAGGAAACACCTATCAGGCACACATTCATAGTCCTGTGGCTCTCCCATGAGGTTAACTTTTTTTTGAGATTATTCAAATTTTAGGTAAGTTTTTCAGTACAGAAACTGGGACATGCACATGAGATAACAAGTGGAGGGGAACTACTATAAACCAAATGTTTTGAATGCTGTTGTCATTCCAGCGCTCCTCCAACACCAAACTCTGTCTAAAGGTTGTCTGCACGTCTTGACATTAGATAAATGCCTGCTCGGGTTGTACACACAGCTGTACCAATTCTCCGATAGGTCTCTCTCTCTCTTCTTATCTCTCTGTTCCTCTCTCTCTCTGTCCAGGCTGATCTAATGACTCATAGGAATGCATCGAGCCGCTTGTCAGAGATCAATCATCTTCGTCAGGTCGTTCTACCGATTGTTTGAGTAGAAGGCCATTAGAGAGGAGCTGTTTGGAGGTGTTTTGTGAACCTAAGCGGCTCAAAAGGTCAGTTAGAGAGAGAGAGAGACAGAGGCAAGGAGGGGGAGAGAAACAGACGGAAAAGAGGAGTGTGTGCAGCCCTCCAGGAGAAGGAGGGGCAGCAGACAGGTGGAGGTATGGAGATAGAAAGACAGGCCTTGTCAGCCCGATTGCGTGACTCCGCTGCCCTTTGTTAGTCTGAATCCTTAAACAGCTCACCACAAGTACAGAACCTGAGATTAATAATTCCCACGCACAGCCTGACATCCATCCCTGATCTGAAATATGCATGCTGGAGAAAAGAAGAGAGACGAGAGGATGAGGCGGAGAGGGTGGGTGGGGGGGACCAAAAGGGCCCCGCTGGATGGAGGCTGCTGAGCCTTTTGGAGGAGCGGTACATTCTGTTTTATGTGGCCTGTCAATAGCGCCTAATGAGGAAGCCCACCTGTGATTTGCGTTGTGCAGTGAGCAAAAACCCCTGGCCGTAAACTGCGAACATGAGGTGCCATCAACTTTTCAAAGGTCCGCCCTCCTGAAACACACACGTCTCCTCTTTTGAAATGAAGTTGTGAGATGGTATAATTTAAAGTTGTTCACTAACTGGATAGAAGATGTTCCCTTTTTCTTTATTTTGAAAGAGATGCGGTGTGTGTGATTTTGTCAGCGCAGGTGTGTGTGTGTGAGAGACGTTGTCTGTCCTTTGAAAAGAAATGAACTGGGATTTCAGCAGAAACAACAATTGATGATTAAAAGGTTTTATTGCCAAGCTTTCTGCAGAGTTACAATCATAATGCTGAGGTCATTTAAAGAGCCGGAAACTTTGTTGCTCCTCCACGAGGAAGGGCAGGAAGTAAAATGCTGTGGCATCTCATTTTTAAACACCAGATATGAGACCTGAATTTCTGTCGAGGTTTGGCTTTTAAAGCTGCTGTTTTACCGTAATCTGACCGCTGAGGTGATTCTGATGTTTATAAGCAGGAGCTGATTTAAGGGGGTTCGCGTTGTGCCAGTAATTGGTGGTGCAGGCCCGTCTTTCTGTCAGAGAACACTTCATAGGGAAACCTGAATTAAAATCAGCTGGTTAGCAGCTAATGTAAAGGCAGGTTTCTGTTATGAAATGTGAATATGATGAGAAGTTCCAGGTTTCAAATGCAAAAAAGCAGACAGAACAAGATAAAAAGTCAGTACAGCGTCTGCAGCTCATAAAAATCTGCTAAACCACAAACTGAAGGGAACAAACTCATCGTATTCTAAAATAGAAATGCTAAAGAAAGTGCATGATAAATGAGGGCTGGATACAAGGGCCAAGAAATCACCAGGATTAAACAACTTAGGTTTCCCTGAAGAAACAACATACGGCTTTCACAAAACCAGTGCTGAAAACTTTGACATGAATGCACTAAGAATTATACAATATCAATATCTAATCAAAGTCTAACTTTTATTACTACTATATTAATACTGCTAGTAATAACAATATATAGATAAATATAAATATTATTAAATAATATATTTATATTAAATATAAATAATATAAAAAAATATAAATAATAATATGCAATTAGGAATAATGATGATACTACTACTACTACTACTACTACTACTACTAACAATAACAATAATAATAATAATAATAACAATAATTATAATAATATTAAAACCATTTAGGGGCATTTATTTTCTTTTTTAAATAATTATAATTTGCAGAAAATAATCTTAAACTGTCTTAATATCACAACACTTAAGCCATCGTCTGATGCATCTATTTTTACCCTTGCTGGGGTACTGTTCATGATGCTGACAGCAGAGGGGAAGAAACTGTTCAGGTGGTGTGAGGTTTTAGTCCGGATGGACCGCAGCCTCTTGCCAGAGGGGAGGATCGCAAAGAGTCCATGTCCAGGGTCAGAGCGATTGGCCTCTGGGTCCTGGAGGTGTACAGGTTGCAAAGAGATAGTTTGCAGCCGATCACCTACCTGCAGGTGATTAATGTATAAATTAATTAGATACAGACCAGAGATCAAACTTCAGTCTGTCTTTAGCTGGATGGTAGTATGCATCCCAATATATTTCCTTAAGATATTATTTTGTCTTCACAATACAAAATGCACTTTGATATGGTTATGACTGAAATCAGTGCCGAAGCCTTTTTATACATTAACTTTATTCAACCAGAAAAAACTCACTGTGATTAAAGATCTCATTTGCAAGAGTATCCTGGCCGAGACAGGCAGCAGCACATTTACAAAGTTACAGACATAAAACACTTACAGACACAGACATATCACCCAGTCAATTCAGAGTCACAGTGTGAGGATGCCTCCTTCTGTCCTTCTCTCCCCCCTCCCTCACTGCCTCTCTGCTGCTCGAGGGGTGGGCATGGTTCCCTTCACTGCAGCCGTACACCTGCTCCTGCTCACCTAATCACCACTCTCTATTTAAGCCGGCTCTGGACACCTCTGCAGCGTCTGTGGATTTTCACTTCTACTGTGGTTTGTTCTAGCGATCTCTTCTGCTTAAATCGTTAACTTCGTGCTGCCTTTAAGCCTTATTTTGTTGCTCCCCTCGGGAGTTATTTTTGCCTTGTGTGCTTTGGTGACTGGAAGTCTTTTTTCTGACCGATGCACTTACATGATCTTTTCTCTCTCCGCAGTGTTCTCCACGAGTCCTCACCACTGCTGCAACCTGCAATCACTCACCTTTGTCACAGGAATCCCTTACGGACACTAGACACCCCCTTTGCCCTCCTTGAAGTTGTGTTAATCAATAAAATCTCTGTCAACTTCTTACCTGCCTCCATCCTTGAGCTTTTGGGTCTTAACACACACTTAAAAGGGTCATATCCTAACACAGAGCACAAAATCATCACTCAAAGCATTTCCCTCTAACATCTTTAACCTGCTCTTAAAGTTTTTTTCTAAAAAGCCCAGCTCTCCAAGACCCAGTTCTTCCTGCAGCAGATTCCAGTCTGCAGGAGCAGCAGATCTGAAACTTCCTTTGCCCATTTCAAGGCAAACTTTGGGAAGAGAGAGCAGTCACAGAACAAAGACTGAAGCTTGCAGAACTTTTCACTTGAACACAGTTACTCACATACGGAGGAAGCAGGCCAAGTATGGCCTTATACATTAAGATGTGCCAATGATTCAGTCTACAGATGGTCAGAGAGGCCCACCCAACTTGCTCAGAGAAAACAATGATGAGTTAGAGCCTTAACATTTAAGAGCATGATGGAAAAGCAGAATCCCAAGATTTAAAGCAGGGTACACATATAAAGATTATCAGGCTGTTTTTGTCCCGACTTTCCCCCTTCTTAACCAAGGATGGCAAACACCGGATTATTTTATGTCTTATAAGATCCAATCAGATTATCCTGCGGTCTGAGGTGTGTTCAGAGTGAATTTGTCCTGATAATTGGCTTTGAAACAGGTCAGGGCCAAAAATCATAATTATGAAACTTGTTCAATATTTATGACCAAAAATCTTCATGAGTGTGGGGAAAGCCGACGACTCCTGAGTCATGACTCAATGAATTATGTCATAGAACAGAGTGTAGCCAATGAAGAAGTGGTCTGACTGAGGAAAAGGAAGCAGGCGTAAATAAAAGCAAGCATGGCCGACCTGAAACATAAAGTTGGGTGGACCTTAGAAATGGAGGACCAGCTCACGTGTTCATGCTGTCTCTAGGATGTTTTCCACAGTCTTTTCTTTTTTTTTAGTTCCTGATTTTCCATCAAAAATAGTCCCAAGACCATCATTCCCTCTTCTTATATGTCTTCTTTCATGTTGCATGTTACGTTTTCCGGCTGTTGCTATAGACAACGTTTATGGTTGTTGCTGTGCTTCTTCTTCTTTGCTTTTGTTAGATCACATTTGATCATGCAAGACTTCTTTCTTGGAGGACTAGATTCTAGATCGGTGGTGGGACAGAGTTATGTGTGTGGTGAGCCTGTGTTGAGATTATCGGAGCACACCACACACAGAGAGCAAAAACTGTTCAATACCTGGTTTTTTATCTTCATGTGTGGGGTCTCAAACAGAAAAAAAATCACTTCAGATTTAGAAAATCCTTATGTGTGGACCCCACTGAAGGCATATAAAACATCACCATAGTCAAGCACAGGCATGAAAGTAGCAGCAACAACATGCTTTTTTTGCAGCAAAAGAGAAACAAGACTTATTTCTGAAGTAATAGCTCAGTCGCATCTTCAACTTCTTTACAAAGTGTTCAATATGAAGCTTAAAAGACAGAGAATCATCAATCAAAAACATGAGGTTTTTATAAGAAGATACAGACTCAATCACATGTCCCTGAGCTGTCACAATAGATGTCAGGTTCTTATTTGAGTTTGTGAACATCATCTGTTTTGCTTTTTCAGACTTCAAATCCATTTTCAGCTCCCTCAGATTGTCTTGTACAATATTTAAGGCCTCCTTCAGAAGACAAAGGGCTTGATCCGTGTGAGAGCAGAGCAATAAACAAGAGCATTGTCCGTGTATAAATGAAAATTAGCATTAGCAACATTATGAGAGATACTGTTAATGTACAGAGTAAATAAAAGTGGTCCCAAGACCGATCCCTTAATACTATGAAAACAAAACAAAAAAACATAATTTAGACACCTGATTTTATAAAACAGTCCCAGGACTCAAATGAAAAGGGAGAGACAGATAAAGAAAGACTTTTGGTCATGATGTCTGCTGCCACTGAAGGTCACCAACTCATCATTTTTGTAAAGTATGAATGCTAAACAAAGAACATGATAAATACACAGCCAAGCAATTATCTTATTTCCTCTGGCTGCGGGTTTATTTTCTTAATGCCTCTTTAATCTATTTTTTGTTTGTTTATGCATTTCCCTTACTTGTTTTTCATTTTTTGGTTGTTCCTTCCTAGTTCTCACAAAGGAGGAGAGAAAAAGTAGGGCGCTCACTTTGCAATTATTACTCAGCCCCCAACTACTTCTTTATAAGGCACTGAATTATTTTTTTAAAAAAAAACAACAAACAAACAGAAAAGCGACTTTCAATCGGGAGGAATATTTAATTGTTTTTTGATTACTTAGGAATGGGCCATGGGAATAGGCCTTTGTAAATATTTAAACAGATCCAGAATGATGCCATATTTTCATTCTGCCATTAATGCTTTTAAATGATTGTTATTGTCATTTGGGTTTGACATTCTCAGAGAAAATGATTTACTAAAAACAGAGGAACCAAACAAGAAAAGCAGGCTTAGTTCCTCTTTCTGTGTCAGCTCATGCGAGGGGGCTGAAATGAGATGCAGAAGCAGCTCTCTGCTCTCGTCCTGTGTTTTCTTGGCTCTCCAGTGGGGGGCAGGAGCGAGCAGGCGGCCCGAACAGAAGGCTGCCACTCAGTGATTATAATTTATGATCCATTTCTATTATAGGTGGGGTGTGCAGAGACAGTTACAGTAATAATTATCTGGACTGAAGTGTTTCCAAGGCAACCAACGTACCCTCCCTCTCCCCTTTACAAGGAGACGAGGAGTGTTTGTGTGTTAGTGCACACGCACACATACAAACACTGACTTTCTTTTCAACAACACACCCCAAAAAATTAACTTTTTAGGGAGCTTAAAAAACAGCTTGTTCAGGATCACAGAGATAGGTGAGCACTATTTTGATCCTTTAATAAATTAATTGTGCGTCCAGGAACAAAGAAATTTAATAAAAGTGGACTCAAGTTTGTGATCTAAAAGATTTTAAGTACGATTTGAGAACAACAATATCTCCAGATACTCAATGTCACCTTTTAGATTTCATATTTTCTGTCATTTAATCCCTCTGTCTGTGACGGATAAATCCTGGATTATTTTGATGTAAAGGTCTGTTCATGATTAAATAAGGATTATGTTATTTCTGGAGGAACTTCCATTTGAGTCCACATCACTCTTAAATATAGACTTTGATTCACTTTCAAGTGTCACGCACTGTTAGTAATTACAGCACAGCTGTGAAGAACACAGAGCGAAGGAGAGGACACAGAATTATGTGTTTTAATTCTAGTTTCAGAAGGATTTCACAGGGATCTTTGAGTTGAAACCTTTCTTCTGCTTCTTCTCTGCTTTTCCCTGTGGGGGAAATAAAAAGAAAATCAACATAAAATACTATAAACCAGCCAACATGGAACTTACCTGTGAAAATGCTCCTTTTAAAATGGATTTAACAATGACTGCATGAACTGGTTTAAGGAAACAGTGGACAGAACTAAAGAACTCTCTCTGCTGTTCAACTAAACTTATAAATGACCAACAATGCCATTTCATATATAGTTCTTAAATGAAGAGCTTTACTATTTTGAGGCAACATACACAAACTTTTAAAAAACTTGTACACTCCACGGTATGAGAGAAACGTATTTTTAAGCTGAAAAGGCTGTGCGATTTATATTTGAATATTTTTATTTTAGTTGTCTAATAATAATTAATTACCTGCCTTTAAGAAATTCAACGCGTAAGTTGATCCTAAAGTCTGGAAGCTCGATCTCTTTTAACTCAGACAAATAAACTTAGATCAAACTCAGGACTTATGGCTTAAAAAGAGCTCAAACATGCCATCATGATTGTTGATTTTTACCTGGAAATCTTTTTAAAGGCATCATTGCTCATCAGTTTAAGGACAAGCAGTCACATACATTGTCTGTTATTTTATTTCTTTTATGACACTTATTTAACTTCAACAGATGATCTTTACAGTAAAAACGATGAAAACAAAAACAAACCAAAAAGGTTTGAAAAAGTGATCTCAGGAAACATCTTATCTTTAGCAGCCCATTAAAAAACAACTCTTTTTACAATAAAATCATAGATAATGAGATTTATTTGACATTAGTTATCAGCATTGTTTAATTGATTCTGTTAATTTGATCAATATTTTATTGTTTTTTATTGTTTTGACTCTTATTCAAGGTCATGTTCAAGTTTAATATATGTGTATGTTTCATACATATACTTATAATATAATTCTTTTTTGCATGTAAAACGGGTCAAATTTGACACTTAAACACCTTTTTCACGAGTTTGCAGAATGTGGACGACATCTTCTGTGAAGGCGCATTATAACATGTTAACATGTGTTTATAATGCTGTATTATCATAGTTTTAAGCACTTGTGATAATTTACAGTGCTTTGTAATAGCAGACAAAGGTCATTATGATGCCAGTCTAATGAGTTATAAGCGTACTTATAGCGTGATATATTATGCATACAGTTTAAGAAAAATACATGCATTACAAACCGCTAAGGCTTAATTAGTAATAACTGCATGCTTTAAGTGAAGTGAAAAAGAAATGAATTAAGTGAATTCAAGAAAAGCAAACAACAGGCTGTGAAGTTTTTCTTTTTTAATTTATTTTTGTTAATATCCAACATTTAATCAATCAGTCAATTAATCAATCTTTATTTGTATAGCACCAGCTCATAACAAGTGTTATCTCAAGACACTTTAAAATAGAGCAGGCTGAAGACAAACTCCTCATTTAAAGATACACATATATGCACAAATACGAATATATATTTGTAAATAAACATAGATACATCAGGAGATGTATCCATCCAGGCAGAAACAAAGGGACTGAAAACCAGAATTTATGATAGAGACAAACCCATGGATGCCCAGATCATAAATCTGTCCTCATCATATTTGTCTCTGCTGAATACAGATTCAATTAATAAATCGTTACTTGTATAGTGCCATATTTGTCTTTGTTGAATATAATTTTATTAAAGGTAAGCCCCTTGAGTTGTGACATAAAAATAAAATGTTATCTGCTTACTTTACTCAGAGCATCTAATGGCCATTTACAATTACTTACAATCACATTATTATACATTAAAATGTTTCATAATGACTTGAAAAATATTAATAATATATTCTATTTCAAGGACAAAAATCTCAATAAACGTTGATCTTAAATAAACAGTCAGTGATTACACCATAGGATGTATTGACGCCCAACCTCATTAATCATAAAATCTTTTACAGCATGTCAAGTTAGTTTTGTCATAAATTAGTCTGTTTCTTTTCTAGCTATATGCATGATATATCACAGTATAAGTATATTTATATCTCATTAAAAATGCTGGCATTATAATAAAAGTCTGCCTCGATGAAGAACAAAAATATACCACAGGTACTTATAACTATGATTTTACAGCCTTGTAAGCACATTATAACATGTTATGATGCATTATAAACATGCTTCTAGGGGTGCTGGTTTGGCAGAGTGGTATGCAACCAGGCCCGACCCATATATATGCTTCTGCTGACCCGGGTTCCAATCCAGCCTGTTGCCAGTTTGCAGAGTGTCCTCCCCTACTCTCTCACCCCCCTTCACAAGCCAATCCACTCTCTCTCTCACCTGTCAATAAAAGTACAAAACTCCCCAAAAAATCTTTAAAAAAATGCTTTCAATATGTTTGTAAAGAATTATAATGGGGAGCTTCATAGTAAGTGTAAGTGAAAGGTTAATTGTAAGCTTTGTAGTCTGGTGCTGACTCAGTAAGACTTCAGGTTTTGTCGAGCCAGCTCACTCAGAGAAAGTCCTGTTATATCGAGCTGGCTTCATGGTCCAGCCAGAACCAAGCCCTGGATTTTTGCCCTTTCTCGCTCGGCCTCTCATACTGTTCAATGTTTTTTTTATTAGGATGATTGTTTTTTTAGAGTGCATTTAAGGAGCAGCAGGCCCCAGTTGTGAATCTTAAGCACACTTTCTTTTTAGCGTATCCTCGCCTACTTACTATGAAATGAACTTATTTTTTTTTTTTTTTCTAATTGGTCAACAACAGTTTGCTGATATACGTACACCTGGAAACGTTCTGTATCCTGTTTGTCTCAGTCCCCTTAACAACAGAAGAAGCTTTGCCCTGAAGCAACACCAAGAAATAATAATGGCTTACTCTGAGTTATTCTGGTTGGACAAGTCTCTCTAATGGTGCCTATGCATTTGTGGCAACTGCTCAAAAGCTTGAATCTACATGGTTCGTACAGACTTTGGCTGAACCCCTTTAAGGTAAGAAACTACCAGGATCCCCACAACAACAAAGGAGGGGACAGAGGCTGCCGGCCCCCTTGGGTTTACAGCTTTTGTCACATTGAAGAGACAAAAACACACTTGCAAGCATTAAAACAACAAACTAGTTAAAGCAGAGGAGTTTGGGAAATCATACAGCATCACAGAGCAGATAATGGTACTCTGTGGTACTCTGAACAGTGGTCTTATCATACAGTGGTCACATTTTGGTCTCGACTCAGCCGGCTCAGACCTCAACTAAAAGTGTTGCGCAAACTCTGCAAGTTATGTGCAATCCTAACGAAAATCCAAAACAACTTAGTAAAGTTAAGTTTATAGTAGAAAAGCTCCATAAGGCTGGAAACACACTGGATCAGAGGCCCCCAACCCTAAGACCACAGACTGGTATTAGGCGGTTGATCATTTGGTGCTGGGCCATAGAGGAACAAAAACACTTCATTACCCATTAGTTACCCTTTTTGTGCAGACTTTACACTGAGTCTCTCTGTCCCTGTGATCAACCAATCAATCAGTCAAATCAGAGAGAAATTTGATGCTGTTTTTTGCGCCCATGCACTTTGTCACTTGTGCTTGGACATAGCTGTAAAAACCATAAATCCTTTGACGGGATGTTTGTCTTGTTTCCTGATGTTGTAGGATTCAATTCAGAGGTAAGAGCTTATAAAGTACCCATCAGTGATCAACAGAAACATGAGATCAGCTCAGAGTGATGATCAGGGGATGAAACACACACTGTCCGCAGTATGATCTCCATTTTTACTGCATTTCCTTCTCCACTGATGGTATGGGGGTTTAATTAGTTACTGAAACAACTGATGACTTTTTGCCAACTGTGGACCAAAATACCCTCATGAAGCAGCTGATAAAGACAGAGTGAGTCCTCATGAATGTCTCTGTTTTGGGATTTAGAAACAAGATGTGCTATACTACACCATATGTGTCCCAAAGGCCGCTTCATGGACCAGTTCACAAGATGATTTTTGCAGAAACTCATGAAGAAGATGAACAGTTTGGGTGCCAAAATATAATTTACAGTTGGAACACATGTCACCAAAGACAGAAATCAGAAATGTATTGTATATTCACTTTTTGTTTCAAGCTTCAGTTTCTTCTGTTTTTGGTTAAAGAGAGAGATTGATAAAGTGAAGTAGAGTACAATCAATTATGATGTTTTTTTTTTTTTTTTTTTTTAATCAAATTTCATAAAAAAGTAAATTATGACCATCACTGCCCTTATCTGGCTGCCCCGGCAGGAGTCTTATTTAAAAAATAAATAAATAAAAAAAATGAGTATGGAGGAGGTCTTGACTGACTGTAAATAATGTAAAATTGTATTTGTTTGCTCTCATGCTTGTTCAGTTGTAAAAGGAGGTAACATCAAGTTAGTTATGCCTCCCTGTCTGCTTGCTCTTAATGGCTATTATGGATACTACACCATAGGCAGCCTGATTTGAAGCTCTAAAGATCAAACGTGTTTAACATTTTGGATTTGAGATATGAGATTGGAGATACTCTGATTATTAAGTAATTTTGAGTATTGATGGCGCACACCTCAGAATTTTTTTGTAAAAAAAACATTTAGGTGCGTCAGATTTAAAATCTCAGGAGGGCAAATTGTAGCAAAAACCTACTGGAAAATCCTCAAGTGTGCAGCTTACCTTCACAGTCCTGGGTTTTTTAAACAATAATAAAAGGCCGCCAAAGTCTTGCTTGCTTTTCAGGGTTGAAAAGAGTATTTAAATCTTAACCAACAACTTCTTTTTCCTTTTGAAACACCGTGTGTCGTCAGCTCCACCAGGCAGAAGTAGAGCAGGAAGGAGCAGCAGGAAGAGGGGGAGCAAATGAAGAGATACATATAAATAGTGGCTAACAGGTTGGTGATGGCGTAAATGAGGGGTAATGGGAGCAAATGAAGACAAGGTGAAACCAAATTAAAACAGGACATGATACTGCATGGTACAAAGCACTGAAGTATACACAATTAAAACATGCTGCCAAACAAGAATCAGTTAAAATGTTTGGATTAGAAGAGTTTTCATAGATATGAGTCTTAATACAAAACAAGTAGGGCTGTTTCAGTCCAAAGATACTCGGAGTTAAACCTGAAAGGTTTTGCTCATACATGCCAAAAGTCTAAACATAATTTTTCATATTCTGATTGATTCATACATGTACTTACAACATTAAATAATATCTCACGAGCCATGTGTCTAATGAGGACAGTAATACCCTCACTCTTACTCATAATGATAGTAATAATGATAAAACATTATTGTTTGAAGGCATTTCTCCCAGGACTTAAGAACACCCTACAAGATAGAGTTAAAAATAAAATAGATAACATGTATCATTATATAATATTAATAAATAACGTTTTTTTAAATTCCCGCAGCTTGGAAATGTTATCAGATTAAATCAAAACAATGTTCTCACTCCACCTAATCATTCACCTTTGGAAAAGATTCTGATGGAGGACAATCCGAGAAAAGGTTATTTTAGAGTTTTATAATTTTTTTGACACTGTCCTCAGCTGAGAATTCACTAAAGAAACTAAGTGCCTGGGAAGAAGATCTGCAACTCCAAATATCAGAAGAACAGTGGGAACTAGAAAGCACTCGGAGAGCGCAAACCTCCGTCAGGGTAGCTGGCATGTTGCTGTTACATCTACAAGCAATAGTTCCATGATAAAGTTACCATCACGATATGATTCTTTGACCCTGAAAACCCATACCTAGCACTTAGAGTCATGTTGATATCATTATTAGTTAGACAGCTATTGAGCAAAAACGATTGTTCACTTATTTAAGAATGGCAAATTGCCTGCAAACTTAATAATGCCTCCCAAACGGCTCACTCACAACTGAGTGAATAGCTCTTTCATCGCTCACTTAAAAGAGCTATTCAAAAGACCTGACTCGTTCGCGAACATCACATCTCTTGCACAAACCACCACGGAAGTAGGCAACAAAACTAAGCCTCTGTTTAGGAGTAAAAGTTGATAATATGATGACAGCAGAAGAAAACACAGCATAACAAGGTAAAAAAAACGAGTTACAATAAGCACACAGGACCGTTAAGAGTTCCCGAAGAGTTTATCTGATGACTGTAGGTGGAGGCAGGCTAACACTACCCTTTGACTCCCAGTGTTTAAGCTAAGCTAACTAGTGGTGGACGAGCTTTGGCCGTCTCTTTCTTGTTAATGGACTTACAGATGAAAGAATGGAGTCTACCAGCTTGTCATGGACTGTGGACTGAGGCAAGACACGAAAAGAGAAAAAAAAAAAATTGGTGTATCACTTTAAACATGCATGCGCCAACCCTGACAACAATGGCAGATAACCGTGTCATGCTACAGAAGCAACTGAGCTTTTTTTGGCTTTGACAGCAAAATCTGCTCCTCTACAACCACCGTGATTAACAAAAGGACATGGAGAACAGCAGACAACAGTGTTTGTTGACATTTCTCATGATGTATGCGCACACCCCATGTTCTCTCTTGTCTTGGTGTCTGCAGCAGTGTTACAGCACCACTTACAGGCCTGGCATATGTACTACAGGACGGACACAATTCTTGCCGTCTCCACAGAGAATGTTTCATCCCCATGTGGACAGGGCCTCAGTACTACACATTAAATCTATGAAACATTAATAAAATGTCGGGGAAACTTGTGTTAAACAAAACCAAACCAAAAAACATAATTTGATCCAGAAGTAAAGTGTCCACCTAGACATTGAAAAAGAAACTCGGGTTGGATGAAGCAGTGTTCAATCCTGCTCATGTTTTATACATTTTTGTCTTCAGTGTGGGAGCTATACGGTCTGAACAGACTGCTTTTCATTATGCATGGCCCAGCCCACTTTATTGTATATTTGGGCGTCGGGCTGAGTGGGGCTGGGCAGTCCTCGGAGCAGATTGCGAGGGAGCTGGTAGCGGCTGGCATTAGCACTGCCAGCAGGGGTGAATTAGAAACAGGATCAGTGGCACGGCTTGGCCTCAGGCAACGTGGGGTTAATGCTGCCTGGCCAGACCCTCCCCACCCCTCCCACCCTGCCTCCCTCGTTCTCACACACAAACACACACTTTTGTCTTCCTCACTTACTCTGCCCCCTCAAGCCCCCGCCCTCGAAGTGTGTATGTCATCGATGGAGGCTATTGGCTGATGTGGCACTCGCGGGCATGCAGATGCTAGACAGTACACCCTGGTGAGTTAGTGTTGGCGCACATAAACACAAATAAACCCGTGTGAATACATACACACATTCACACAAATGCAATAATAAAAAAACTCTGTTTTAAAATTTTTAAGCAGTTTTCATGCCATGTGTTTTTTCAATGCTCAGATTTTTACCATGATGAATTTATTTACATTTTATTTCATTTTTGACAAGAATGACAAGAATCCTTTAAGTTTGCTGGCAGTCACTGGGCAAGACGAGGGGGCACAAACTCCTGGTCTCCAGCCAGTAGCAACACAAGAGGTCAAACTTTATCGAAAACAGAATAGAGTTGCAGTATGTTGCATACCATGAGAGAACTAGAAAAGCACTCAGGGAGCGCAAACCTCCGCCAAGCAGCTTGGCTTTTTTTGAGTCTCTGCTCGTGTCTGTCCATGTGGAGACTGCTGCGTTATCAGAGATCCAGTTACAAAGTCAGAAGAAATGTGTCGATCTACCAGGCTATTGTAAGCCGTTGTGTTAACAGAAGTCCTCCGCTAGCATTGCAAGGGAAGCTGGGAAATGTAGTGACATAGGCTTAAAAAGCCTTGACGTCAGTTTGCAAATGAACTACAATTCCCATAATGCCGTAAATGAAGGGGATTTGCCATTACAAACTCCAATGCTTTTTTGTGACGTCAATCTGGATCGGATCACCACCAGAATGTAATGTCTTGGGCCAAACCACATCTCTGGTAAATTTTCATGTAAATTCATCCAGTAGTTTTTGCGTAAACAAACAGACAGACAGACCCTGGCAAAAACATAACCTCCTTGGCAGAGTTAAAAAATGCTTATTTGAGTCACTCTCAAATAAGCACTCAGACCAGCCTGCCAACATTTTAAGTCAACCAAATCACCTTTCTTTCCCATTCTGATGCTCATTCGTCATTTTGACCTAGCTGCGCACCTAAACAGTAACATCTTTTTTTATCCACCCATCCATCCATCCATCCATTTATCTGCTTATCTGGGGCCGGGTCATGGGGGCAGCAAGTCAAGCAGGTCAGCCCAGACTACTCTCTCCTCTACCACAATTTCCAGTTCCTCCTGGGGGATTCCAAGGTGTTCCCAGGCCAGATGGGATGTGTAATCCCTTCAGCAGTTTCTGGGCCTGCCCCAGCGTGTCTGCCTGGAAAACCTGCACAGGAAGGCGACCAGGATGCATCCTGATTAGATGCCCGAACCACCTCAACTGACTCCTTTTAATGTGAAGGAGCTGTGGCCCTGCTTTGAGTTCTTTCCAGATATCTGAGCTCCTCACTCTCTCTCCAAGGCTGAGCTCAGACACCCTCCTGAGGAATCTAATTTCAACCGCTTGTACCTGCAATCTCATTCTTTCAGTCATTACCCAGAGCTCATGACTAGAGGTGAGGGCTGGAACAGAGATGGCGTTGTAAAGTGACAGCTTTTGTGGCTAACACTAGAATTTACGGCGGTCTGATGGACAGTTTGGGATTTTTAGATACCAATAAATTTGTTAAAATATAAATCACAAGCCTGTCATGTCATGAGTTTTCCTAAAAATATGCTCTGTCTGTTTTCTGAGGCTTTAATGAAGCACTAAAGATTTCTGAGCATTTATATCTCCAACCGCTGCTGCTGTCACACAGACGACTGAGGAAAGAGACACAATGATACATTTAGCGGAGGTGATTTTACAGCCAGTGTAAATAAATAAGACCCTTGTCACCTGCAAGGGTTGCGACAGACCGGTGTGGAAAATGCACTGAAGGCTGAGAGCTTTTGCCCTAAGTAGTCGCACTGTGCTCTCCATGGTGTTGATCCTGTTCATCCGTCAGTTTCATTTTCTAATTGTTTAATTATCAATTTGATCATTTGTTATTTTCATTGTTGCAGTTCTACAGTTTTTGCACAAGTTTGTTTTTGAATGTTTCACGTTTTGCCAGCTTTAGCAACATTGTTTTGTTCATTTATTTATTATGAGTTTAATTTTCTAATGGTCTAAATATTGTTCATGCAATATGTGTAGCGCTGTTTGTGTGTGTGAGAAAGAGAAGGAAAGAGAGAGAAAGAAATAGTCAGAGAGCAAAATAGAGATCAAAAGACAGAGAGAAAGAGTTTAAGGACAGAGACTGAAAGTTGTCACTTTGTTGTATCTCTTCTTCTGTTACATTAAAAATGGTAAATGGACTTGTTCTTATAGAGCGCTTTTCTAGTCTTTTGACCACTCAAAGTGCTTTACAGCAGGTCACATTCACCCATTCACACCCATTCACTCTCACATTCACTCACTGATGGTTCAGAGTTTCTATGTTAGTTATCCATCAGTACCAACTAACACATTCACGCCCTTTCATATGCCACTGACGCAGCAGTGGGAGCAACTTGGGGTTAAGTGTCTTGCCCAAGGACACATCGCCACATGTCGTCCAGAGCTGGGCTCGAACCTGCAACCTCCCGATTGACCAAGCACACTATCCAACTGTGCCGCCGTTGGCCCCCCAACATTATATTGCAACAATATACCTGAAAAGCCGTTACAGATGACAGGTGATTGTACTTTGAAGTGTATTTCAACAAACAGCCCACTTCAACTGGAGACCCGGTGCAGCGGTAAAAATACAAAGAAAAAACACAATCACAAACATTGTAAGTTAAATTCACTCAGTATTTAAAAAATGTGTTTTATCTGGGCAGGATTAAAAAGCGAGCGTCTGGGCCCTGGTCAGGCTCAGCCTGAAGGAATAACATAGAGCCACCACCCTGTGGGCTCACCACCCACAGGCATGGGCATGGGGGTCCCAAAATATCTTTTTAACCACTTTTGAAAACCCACCTTTACAGACTTGTTATATGTGATGTTGTCTTCTTCATCTTCATATTTATCTTTATCCTTATTCTTCTGTTTGACTTTCTTTCAAGCCTTTAATCTGTTTTTATTGCTGATTCAGCTACTTTATTTTAGCTCTGTTATTGTTTTTTTTAATGTTCTTTTTAATGATAAATGCCATCACTTCATTTATTTAAAATCCCTTCTTATTTATTTTATGCTGGGTCGATTTACTTTATGCATATTATTTTGTATTTTTACTCTTTTAATGGTTCCTTTTCAGGCTCCATTGTTTTATCTCCCATAGTTGTTATCTCGTTATGAATTTTAACCTCTTTTCTTGCTTTTCTTTCTTTTAATTGCTCTTCATCTCACTCTGTTTCTGTACACTTGTCTTCTGCTTATTCCTCTTTTACTGCCTTTTCTTTTTCATTGATTTTATATTTTATCTTTTATTTTGGTCCTCATGGTCCCAAGTATGTTTCTGGGTTCTTGTATTGTCTGGATTCTCTTGCGTCCCAGGGAGAGGGCCTGGTTGATCCGGGCTTGGGCCTTGGCTATGGTTTGGGAATATGAGGGACCTTTGATTGTGGGGCTGGAGACTTGAGGTGATTCTGGCCCTATGGGTTGTAGGGCCCTTTTTGTTTAATGTCAGGCGCCTGGACCTGGTTTGTTTGTGCCTGCTTTTTTCAGGTGTTCGGTTCCCCTCTCGTTCCTTAAATGTTTCCCATTCATGAGCTGAGGGACAGAAGAAGTTCTTGGTTCTTTTTGTTGGTTAATTCTGCTGTTTTATTTGTTTGTGAAGGTCTCTGATTTGAATGGTGCTTTTTTTCTGATTACTTCCTGTTGTACTTTGCTGTGCGTATCTTCCTGTTTTCTTGTCAAAGCACTTTGTAAACCTATGTTTTTAAAAGTGCTCTACAATAAAGTTATTATTATTATTATTGAATGCACTGATTTGCTACATTGTGATTGTTCCACCCTGAGATGAGCTTGGAACATATTTAGCTTTCTAATATGGCTTCCCAAATATTAACTCCAAATAAATGTTCCCCTTCTTCCTCTGACTGCATCTTGACTGGTCCCTGACTAGGTACCTGCCTACTTTCATGACTGTAATGAGATCCCCCGCAATGACATGGCAGAAACATAGTGACTGGTTTATGCTAACGCTACTCAACAAGCCCATTAGATGTGAGAGAAGCACCATCAAATGAACATGTTTATGGTGGACTTTGGGCACTCCCATTGACTGGATGTTGGCTGGTAATTGGCTGGAACTTGGCAGTCATTCAGCTGGAAGGGGAAAGTTGAAGCAGCTGCATCTGTATTTATTGTTAGATTGTCTTGCAAAAATGTTGTTTCATACTCATTAATTAACAAATATGTATTTTGTTCAAAACACTTTTGGACATAAAGTTGAAATATAAATTTAAAGGTTTAATTTGTTTCATGGATGTCTCAAAGATTCAGTATTTGACCTGCACCCCTTCATTTCCTAGCTGACATCCTTCCCTCTGTTATATTCTTCCTGGCTTACCGTCACATTACTCTTTCCATCGGTGTACATCTGTTTGTTTGTTTGGGAGGCACTGCGTCTTTAAGAGAGCTGTGTGCCTAGCCTCTCTGGGTCTAATGTCATTACTCTGTACAAACTTGGTGTGACAGAGGCAGGAGGCACCCACAGATTGATGACATTTTATTGTTATTGCAGCGCCACTATTAAACTGTTCAGCACTCCTGTTTCTGCTGCTGAGGGCTCCTACCTAGAGAGAGAAAGAGAGAAAACACAAAAACAGCAAATTGAACACATCGCCAGACTGATACAGAGAAAAAATGATTAATTTAAGTATAAAATTGCTATTTTGATGTTATATTTTCTGTTGTGCATTTCCATACTATCATATTACCGGCCTCAGCAAAGATCTGGTGTACATTACACAGCAAAGAGAGAACTATTTAATTTGTGATCCAGGCTGGATTTAGAAACCTGCTCCTATTTAAAACATGGTGGTCAGGTTTGCTGCTAGAGATGAGCTTTAAGTGTTGTGCTGTATTATTAAGATGGAACCACGTAATTATTTCAGCAGTTTGGATGGATCATATCAAGTGAATGAGTGGCAGAGAACCATGAGGTGGTTAAGATGCAATAAAATTAAACAGTCCAACAATTCTGTACTCTGAAATCATATTTTGTTCTTTAGCCATATAAATTATTTCCTATTATTAACAAACCCACCAGCCACTTTGGACCCTTTGCCTTCAGAACTGCTTTTCTTTTTCTTGGTTTTAGATTCAACAAGATGCTGAAAACATTCCTCAATGATTTTGGTCCATGAAAGCATCACACAGCTGCTGCAGATTTGTCAAATGCACATCCATGATGCTCTACCACATCCCAAAGGTGCTCTAATGGATTGAGATTCGGTGGATGTGGAGTACAGTGAACTCATTGTCTTACTCATTCCCATATGGTCTAGCGGCTAGGATTCCTGGTTTTCACCCAGGCGGCCCGGGTTCAACTCCCGGTATGGGAACTATTGTAGGACAGAATTTGCTGCTGACAACGGTGACTGTTCTGAAGACTCACTTTAAATCCATGCACAACAATGTCTACGTTTACATGCAGTCATTAACCCTTTCATAACCGGAATATGAGCAATAACCAAGTTGCGCACAGCCATGTAAACACCAAAAACCCTTTTGAAAAACTGGAATATGCTCATATTCCAGTTTTTAAAAACCTAAAAATCACCTCTGGGTTACTCCTTTTCTAACCCGAAATATTTGGTCATGTATACACCCCCATCAAAAGGAACATTAATCTGTGTTCTGCGCATGTTCTTTTCACAAGGAATCTTGGTATTTTGAGTGCAGGAAGTACTTGTTGTAAAATGGCACAGTTCTGGCTCAATTTCCTAATTCTTCACATTCTCGTCTTCCATTAATGAAACTGACAAAGAATTATGTCAAGTACTGGTGGTGGGTAAGTACCAGCACCAAAGCGCATACGAAGCCGACTGTTAGCTGCTCCGGGCCATTCATTATCCGCCGTGCTGCTGCTGTTGTTCTCTTTGCTATTGGATACAGGAAGAAGAAGCGGAAATGACGAGCATTGCGTCATGACGTTCTCCATGCATCGCTGTTTTGAACGGGATACCGTGCATAGAGGAATAACCCTGTTTGCTCATGCATGTAAACTGGGTTATTACCTCTGCCAAGGAGGTCATGTTTTTGGGAGGGTTTGTTTGTCTGTCTGTCTGTTAGTTAGCAACATTACTCAAGAAGTTATGGACGGATATTGATGAAATTTCCAGGGAATGTCCGGATTGGGATAAGGAACAAATGATTCGATTTTGGAAGCGATCCGGATCTCTGTCTGGATCCAGGATTTTTTTAAAAGGATTCTTTGACATTGGGAGATAGGGCCATTTTCGACATTTCTGCATATAACTCCACAAATAATGGTCAGGGCACTTGGGAAAAAAATTAAGGACAAGTTTCTAAAATGCTCTACAGTATATCAAAGACTGATCCAGATAAAGGAATAATTCAGGATACTATGATCCAGAATATGAAAAAATAGGGGACCTTTGGGATTTTCATCATAGGAAGAGAACAAATGAAGCTATAAACACACAACAAACACCATTACATAGCCAAGAAACTGTGGAATCTGGAATATGCCAACAGATTTGAGGTATCTTCAAAAGCTGTGGAACTGGATCCAGAAGAAAACCGCCATTACGGAAAATGTGATTTTTGTGAATAACTGCTGAACTACTGTTGATGTCATTATGAATTCAGTTGCCAATGGTATGTTTTCATGGTCAAGGAATCTAAAAATGTAGTCAAAATAAATGTGGGACCAATATTCATGGTGCAAATGACAAATAGGGGGAACTGTGGCGCTTGGCGGAGGTCTGCACTCTACGAGTGCTTTCTAGTTCCGAATGTTTCAGAAACCGGAATATTGATCTTAACCCGAATATTCACTGCATGTAAACGTAGCCAATGAGAACTTCAGGAGCAGTTAAACCTGTTTGACTGTAGGTGGTTATCACACCTACATCTTTTGGGAGAGTTGTGGGGATTCCATGGGGAGTATAATAAACATGGTAGTAGTTGAAATTATTGAATTTATTACTTGTATTGACTATTTCTTAGCCTTTAAAAGTGAGATCAGTCCCTATCACCTGTCTTGCAAAGAGGCTCATTGTGTAAATTAGACAGTTTAGACTTCTTTCTGGGGTTGACATGTTTTCAACTGCAGGGTTTGACTTTAATACACTTCTTCTCACAGCTGAGTATCGGCTGATTGGTATTTATTGAAATTAAACAGATCAAACACGAAGTCATCTGTTTTTGTTTTTTTTAATCACAGCTGTCTGTACTAAATAGAAAACAACTACGCTTAAAACCACAACCAGTTCTTAATCTGCAGATTTCCTGAATTTGATAATACTCGGGGGGCCAGACTGGAAGCTTTGGGGGGCCTGAAGTGGCCCTCAAGCTGCCAGTTGATGAACACTGGTATAGAGAATGGATGGATGGATGGATTTCTATGAAACCAAAGAGACATCATTTTACAGCCTGTTGAACTTGTATTCCAGTTTGATATGTGCAATTAAATGGCGGCCAACTGAAATAAATGGGGGACATTAGCACCTTTTGAGATCTGTTATTCATTTAAGGGACACAACTGTGAATTAAATATGCATTTATGGATCTGTTGCTCATTTGTGGATCTTTATACACAACTGTGGATCTTCACACATACATGTAGGTGCCTGAACACTTCATGGATCTGATTCCATCTCTTGATGCATACTTAGATCTTTTTACACATTCACAAAAAGTATTTCATTCCAGAAAGAGAGGTGGTATGCTCTTGCTCAGGTTGCCAGTATTTCATCCTACCATGTGCAGCAGTTTGGATCCTCGAATCATCAGTAAATCAAAACTCAGCTGTCAAACTGTTGAGTTAAAGACTCCTCTTAAGCTTGCACTACAAACTCTCCTTTCACTCTGGATTTGGTTCACTGTCACTCTTCTACCTGTTCAAAAACAGACAGAGATGCAGCTTAATGTTGTAAATAGTGATCATAATTTTATCACTGCATGACAAATTAACCCTTTGAGAATGCTGAACATGACAAATAATATGGGCACCTGCCATCTTTCATCCTGCCTCCCCTCGTTGATTGGCTGGATGGCATTGTTGCCTTGGCATCTGGTTGCTACGGTCACCAGCCTGGCACTGATTCACCACGGTAATCATGACTGGCACTTGGTGACATCATCGTCGTCCATCAGTCTGCTGTGCTGTTACACCTAGTGTCGCTCTGTATGCTGCTAAAGCTGTTGAGCTGTGAATGCTCTCAGACTCTGGTGAGAAAACTGTGGCCATACATTTTTATGGTCCTTCACCCGCTTAAAAATGATTTTGACTAGTGGGAACATATTGTAAACTATTACCTATGTTTCCTACAGGTTTTTTCAATTTGGAGTCCAATCATTATCTGTATTAATCTCAAATTCAGAAGCCAATAATTGCTTTATTTTACAAAATGTCCTTTGGACTCTGCTGCACTCATTTAGCTGCCTCACTGTGAAGGGTTTTATGGTGGCTGACGAGGGCAGACAGCCTACATGGTTCCATGCAGTTCAATTAGGAATGTAATGTTTACCGATAAAATGATAAACCGTGATCAAATTTCATATTTTTAGTAACACTGTTTCCTACTTTAATTACTGTTAAACCGTTAAAAACATGTTTGATTACCTCACTTTGTCAATGCTGCTGATGCTTCTCATTGCCGGGACGATCCAGAACTGTGTGTCTGCTCTTCGGCAAAGCAGCAGAGGTCCCTCAGACGCAGGCGAGAATGCACAGTCTGCAATGTTTGGCCCCTGAAAGTGTAGTATAGTGGTTGGTGTCTGCACAGACTCGGAGATGTTTTTCCCCCTTGAAATGGACAGAGTTTGAAGTCTGGTTGTATTTTTAATTTCACTAGGATGACAAGGGGAAACAGAAAAAGTCTCCAGGAAGGAAGGCAAGAAAGAACCACGAAGCCTCCAGAGGGTCAGGTTCTGACCACTGCAGATTGTTCTTAAATTCACATTATTTATTAACTAAATGAAACTTTATTAAATGATTTCACTGTGTGTATGAATACTTTTTGAACATTTTGAGCATGATGCAACAATATTGCAATAACCGTGATAATTTTGGTCCCCAACCGTGATATGGAATACTCATACCGTAATAACCCTGAGATCAATAAGAGGAAAACACCTGCAAGAGCAGAAATGCAGCACAACCAAGTAAAACAACAGAAGAGCTCCAGGCCTGGAGAGGGTCAGGAGCAGGGAGAGACAGACGAGAGAGACTGACGCTCCTTAATTTGAAGTGCTCATGCATATGAACCTTTACGGTAAATGCTCCATGCAGAGTGAGAGGGGGATGACAGGCAGGTCGAGCAACTTTATCATAGTCCTGTTGTCCTTTTACCATCAACAGTATGAAATGGAGAAGTCCTGTCTTAACGCTGGCTCTAAGATGCCTTTTCTTAATATGTATGAACAGAATTTAAAATAATTCTGTATCAAATAGAGGTCCATGATGCAAGGTACAATATTTTGAGCCTTTTGGGCCCGATGTTAAACAGAAATAAGATAATTTTCCTCCATTTATACCTGGTGAAACTGGTATTATTGTAAAGAGGATCTCCTGGATAATGTCTGCGAGCAGTATGGAGGACTTCTACAGTGTGCTTTTTGAGTAAGTAATATTTTTGTGTACTTTGAAAATAACAGATTCTGTTTATTTATGTTAGAAAGAGGCATCTTAGATCCAACGTTAATGCAACACTCCTATATTTCACAATTGTCAGGATTTTTCACATTCTTAACAACAATTTTGATGGTGAAAGGAAAACAGGAATATGGTAACGTCCCTCAGCCTGCCTGTCATCCCCCTCTCTCTCTGCACGTAAAGGTTCAAATACATGAGCACTTCAAATGAAGGAGCAGCTGACTTGACCGCAGTCTCTCTTTCTGTCTCTCACACACGCTCTTCAGGCCTGGAGCTCTTCTGATGTCGTACTTGGTTCTGCCGTGTTTTTGCTCGTGCAGGTGTTTTCCAAACACAGGGGCTTTGTCGAGGAAAAGTTAAACACTGTAAAGAATCTCACAGTAGTGTTTTGTCGAGCCAACGTTGAATTTGAAATAGTTTTTACCTGTAAGTAGGTTAATTATGAAGCTTTCAATGGCACCGTGTACTACTATGTATAGGATATCTTTTCCCAGGGACACGTCTCGCAACTTCCTTCATTCACACTCATGTTTACAAACAAAAAACAGAAATAACCTTTTAAGTGATGTGTTAGAGAAGTTTCCTGGACTCTAGTGTTAAATGCATTTACCTGCATTGACAGTCATGTTCAAAATAATCAAGTCTTTGTCTCCACATTAGGTTTTTTTTTTCACAAAACATGTTTAGCATTTGTTTGGATTCATAATCACATTTTTAAACAAATCCAGTCCATAAACATATCCCTGCATGACCCTCATCCTGAATTTATTCATAAATATTTATAGTTGCAGTTCTTATTGATTTAACTGGAACAGCAGAAAAACCGCTCCAACCCTGTGCTTATTTTTGTACTTGATTTGATCTTGAAAATGAAGCACGATAAAGCACTTCTGGCTGATTTTAGAATAAATTTTGCTCTTACCCAAACCTCAGTTTCTGCATCAGCACTGTTGTAAACCAGTGTTTGATGAGAACAATCAGATCCTCTGACTGACCGTCATCATGTGTGTTTGCATCAGGAGAATCTTTATCTTCACACTTTTATCTGTGGTATTATTCTCTTTATGCTCCTGCATTATTACTTAATATTTGTCATGTTCCCTTCATATAATCTATATCTGTTCTGTCCTTATCTACAATATATTATTCTCCGTGCTGCTGCAACAACCCAATTTCCTCACAGGGATCATTAAAGTCTGATCTTATCTAATCAAATTTTTGTTTATTTGCTGTGGAAAATTTGGAAGTTTTACCGAAGCTGTGCTGTGTTCTAAATTAGCAGCAAGTTTCCATTCATTCTGCTGTCCTCAGATAATACCGTCCTGTCTTCTTGTTTCTGTCAGCGTGGAGTGAATAACTGTCAGGTGGGTAATTCTACATGGAGCTCATATAAATGATGTTGAAAAGTTACAAAGTTTGCGGTTGCAGTCCATGAGCGGCATTTACAGGAGGGAGACAAAGACGGACAAAGAGAGAGGCAGAGACAAAGTGAGGTGTAGACCGGGGACAGACTTGATGGGATTTTAGAGATCTATGAGGCTGATGATGAATGTCTGAAATAGGTTTGTCTGCCTATTGAAAAGCCATTTGTTTTCATTAGCTCCCACTGCAAGGAAAAGTCTATGGTGGGTGGAGAATGGGTGGCTGAAGCTTATGGAAAGGATAGTCATTATGGGATGGACCTTGCTAGCTAAAGGAATTAGCCCAAAGCTGCACTGTACTTCAGCCTGGTGGAGATCCACGACAGAAAAATGAATAGATGAGCATATCAGAACATTCTGTGACTTTTCTCACATTAAATTTGATTCAGCTTCTTTCTGTACATTATTTTATGATTATTTAGGAGTAGACCTGAAACATTACATATATATACAGATTTTTAAACAAATCTACAAAGAAGATTAAAATCAAATCTGCCCATATTATGCTTTTCTTGAGTTTTAAATGCCCTTCAGTGTGTTTTACATGTTTCTCTGTGTGATAAAGTGCTTTTATCAATCAGAACGGACCAGTCTCACATAAGGAAACAGGCCTTACTCCCAAATTCGACATAAAGCGAATGCGAACCAGCTGCAAATCGTACTGCAGAGCACTTCACTCCCTCTCTAGTCTATCAGAGCATTTCCACAGCCCTCGCTCCAATCCAGCAGCAACGCGTCCCTGGAGCAGCAGTGCGCTCTGCTATTTTCAGTGCGGCCGCTGCCAAACCTCGTAAATTTACTGTCGTTCAAAAAGCACCAGAAAGGGAAGTCAGACGTATGGAGTATCTGGTACTTTCAAAATGAAACACAATGCACGGACTCCTGAATGTAAATTTCCTCAATTGTTTGTCATAACTTCACAACCGGAGGCACGAGCATCAGGTAGGTCAACAGTTGGTCAGAGGGTCCCAGAGGCAACATGACACCATGGTTGAAGAACAGCTAATTGTGGCGGTGGAGAAGTATAACATTATATATGACACAAAACATCCTTTCTACAAGGATGTAGGCAGATAGAAGTGATACAGATCACGGAGCTGTATGGTTGGAACCAGCAAAGCGACCTTAGAGAAGCGAAGTGAGGTGCTGTTTATTTCCTTTCTCAGTTTATAACATGTTTTCTTATTGTGTGATATAGCAATTCACACGAGAGTTTGTGGCTCTCCGGGGATCTTGTGCCATCCCCCTTCCAGCTGCACAGGGTTGCTCGCCGCAGCATAGCACTTCCAGTGGGCGTTGTCACCAGCCTTTCGGTTGGAGCACAACCGTGGCACTTCGGTGCATGGCGCATTCGCTCTATGTGGAATTTAGGGGTTAAAGGGGCAGGAGCTATAACCCCCAATTTCCACCACGCCCGCTGTTGTAGACAGAATTAGTTTTAGTCAATGGTTGTATTTCCACTGGTTGCAGGGCAGGAAATATACATGGCGAGTATACTGTCAACGGAGCCAGCAACACCAGCAAGTAAGCATCTAGTCTCTACAAAATAAAAGTAAGTTTACAGTCTTCCACGAAGATGTCATTACCGGTCGCATCATCCCTCAAGTCTGACAAGAGGTCGCAGAAAGAGTTTTTTGGATGACAAGTTGTTTATCAGGAAAAACAAGATTCTGTCTGACACATCGTCACCCTTTTATATTCAAAGATGAAGTTGCAGCAGCATAAATGACTGTTCTTCAGGTGAGGCAAGTCCTCCCTGTTTGTTGCAGGCTGTCTCCATGATTTTTCTTGTGATCTTGCGATGAAAACCTGAGAAATTATTGAAATATTGATTAGCTGTTGATAAGCTGATCCGGTGCCTGACCTGATTGAGTTTGAACACACAGGTCCAGCCTATAAAGTTGTGTTTACTGCTCGTTAGGTCTTTGGCGGGATGGTGTCTTTGGGCTTCTTGTGATCATTCCTTGCTTGTGAACTTCACACATAAAGAAAACTGAGGGGTTTCTGTCAGATGTTTCTCAAATGTCCCTGACTCGACAAAGAACTGCTTAAATCTGAGAAGTGACCCACCATTGTACCTTCACTCTCTGGCAGTTTTAAAAAACCACCATGTGGTGGATCAAGCTCTGCCTGTTTTGGCAGACCAGCATGCAGCTTGTGGTAAAAAACGAACAGGGCTTCTATTCTCCAGATTCTCTGCAGACATCATGTGTGCACTCATGCTTACAATATGAAAGCATTTTCGTGGTAACATTTGTGCATTAAATGGCCAACATATATCCAATCTAAAATATCTGCAACACTGTAATTGTATCAGTGTTGTGGTAATATAGTTGGAAATGCAAGCTTAAAAACTAAAGATCAATCTAATAAATAGGCATTTGAACAAATCTACTTCTAAAACCTTGCAATAGTCATTGTTTTGTAGAGAAGTCCTTTTGTACCTTGCAAACACAATTGACTAAACTCTTGATATGTATGTGTTCTTGATTATGTGATAAATCAAGAGTCATACATACCTCAGAAAATATCATGGTCTCGATAATTCAGATTCATATCTGAACTCATCTACACATGTATCCTTCAGATTTTATGTACTTTTACAATAACATGTACTGTGATCTAGCCAGATCTTCAGGTATGGACCCCTTTGGGATGGTCTTTTCCTGTGTGAAGGTATGGTTCATACAGAGCTGAAGGTAGAAAGAATCAATAAGAGAGGAAAATAAGAAAGACATGACACGATACAGTATGACTGTGTCCAAAAAGGGAAACATCTAACCTTCAATATCCATCTTCACTTTGGGACCAAACACAAAATCAGCAAGACCAAATCAGATCCAGCAAAACACAGATCATAGACAGATCTATATACAGTATTTATTCACTACACTCTTCTTAAACCTAAACATAACGTGTACTTTTACTGTTGTTTTTCATGTTTGTATTTTCAAAGCTTTATATATTTCCTTATAATGAGGAAAGGGAATTTAGTGGTGCAGGAATGAGTCCTAAATTGTGAGTTAGTATTTTAACTCTTTTGGTTTCATGGCCCTAAAATCAGTGGAATTTTAGAATAGCTCCCTGATAAACACCTGAAATATGGTCAGTGATAAATACATGCCTGTAAGATTTTGATGCTTTATTTTGAAAAAAAAAAAAAAAATACATCTGTTATTGTCTTAATGTTGAATTTCAAAGCCTTATTGAGTTTTTGAATGATGGTTGTTAGCAAACTGTGAATAAGGGACAGGAGTAGCTCAGTGCAGAAGGACTTGTGTTGGGGACTGAAGGGTGGCCGGTTCAAGTCCCGATGGAGCCATGTTTGGAAGTTGGTTTGCTAGCTGAAGAGGTGCCAGCTGACTTCCTGAGCAATGCTGAAGTGCCCTTGAACAAGTTATTAAACCCCAAAAACTGCTTGGAAGCACTTCTTCAGAAGCAGCAAGCCATCACTCTGACATCTCTCCACTAAAGCGTGATCGTAGGACCTGTTTGTTCATGTGTATTTCAGCGTTTGTGTGTGTGTATGTTTCAACAACAGAGTGCAAAGAATTGAATTCCCCATGAGGGATTAATAAAGTATGGCTTCAAATAAGGACAACAATAAAGGCGGGGGGCCAAGTGCAATAATTTCTGCTCATTTTCTAATCAATTAATTATAAATACACTTAAGCCACAGCTATGGGCACCTCCTTGATCAGGTTATTACTCTCAATCAAAAGGTTCCAAGGTGACATTATCTGTTACCTTACCCTATGGTACCTTACCTTGCTCAGCAGCTGGCTCTGCTCATTCAGTGTCTGTAATAAGGTAAATCCATTTTGCCAAGCTCCAATCTACAATGACTGTGAGTGGCCCAAAGTGGCACAAACCAATCAGAGTCCTTGAGAGGGAAGAGGAACGAGCTACGAGTGAGACGACAGCAGGAAGTGACTGCACATACAGAGATTAGCATAGATGCTAACAGCTTCAGGAGCAGTTTTATCAGATCTTGCATTTCTTTATCAAATGAAAAAATATCAACACTTCAAACTTCTGTATAGTATGGATATTTTTGCTCCACTTCCAACATGTTTTGGTGAGAGTTTGTTTACAAAGTGGCTCATGTTGTGTAGCGTAGTAGCACCTGTCTATTAAATTATCTGACTGGTCCATAATAAACGTGATTGATGTAACATCATCCAGTAAACTGCCTGATACACTTTAGTAAGGTTCTGCCCTCCCCAAACACTTTCCGTGGGCTCTTTCCCAGACAAAAAAGTGAAAAATATTGGGGGTTCCTGCTTCTAAGTCAAACCACCGTGCTGTCTTAATAGCTTTTTATTCCCACTGACAGTATTTAAACTTAAGAAATTGTGAGGGCTGTTTTTGAGGAATATCGTGATAAAATAAACCTGCAAGTTTAACTTTTGCTTTTGTGAAGCTTATCACCAGCAATTATCTAAGAACACACTGAAAAATCCTTTGGGCTTTTCAATCAATCAATCAATCAAACTTTTTTCATATAGCACTTTTTATACAACAGATGTAGCACAAAGTGCTTAACATAAACAGAAC
>JBAMNC010002431.1:0-29471 GCA_037902135.1 Cetoscarus ocellatus
AGTCAATACGGACCAAATTGTCTGTAACAGCATGTTTTTCTGCCTGTTTAAGGAGCCAAAAAGTCATGTTACAGCATAATTTTAGGGGTCATGAAAACTGACCAAAAAGTCATATGTTAGCATGTCGTTTTTTTCAAAAAATTTGAACCAATGAAAAATGCTAAAAAGTCATTTTCTAAGTCAAATCTAACCAATTCTGTACCAGCACGTTTTTCTGCTGTTTAAGAGCCAAAAAGTCATGTTACAGCATAATTTTAGGGGTCATGAAAACTGACCAAAAAGTCATATGTTAGCATGTCGTTTTTTGAAAAATTTGAACTGAGGGAAAAATGCTAAAAAGTCATTTTCTAAATCAATAATGACCAAAATTTTTTCAACAGCATGTTTTTCTGCCTGTTTAACAACCAAGAAGTCATGTTACAGCATAATTTTAGGGGTCATGTGAACTGACCAAAAAGTCATATGTTACCATGTCGTTTTTTTTTCAAAAATTTCAACTGAGGGAAAAATGCTAAAAAGTCATTTTCTAAGTCAATAATGACCAAATATTCTGTAACAGCATGTTTTTCTGCCTGTTTAAGAGCCAAAAAGTCATGTTACAGCATAATTTTAGGGGTCATGAAAACAGACCAAAAAGTCATGTGTTAGCATGTCGTTTTTTTCAAAAATTTGAACCGATGAAAAATGCTAAAAAGTCATTTTCTAAGTCAAATCTAACCAAATTTCTGTACCAGCATGTTTTTCTCCCTATTTAAGAGCCAAAAAGTCATGTTACAGCATAATTTTAGGGGTCATGAAACAAAAAGTCATATGTTAGCATGTCGTGTTTTTTCAAAAAATTTGAACTGAGGGAAAAATGCTAAAAAGTCATTTTCTAAGTCAATACGGACCAAATATTCTGTAACAGCATGTTTTTCTGCCTGTTTAAGAGCCAAAAAGTCATGTTACAGCATAATTTTAGGGGTCATGAAAACTGACCAAAAAGTCATATGTTAGCATATCGTTTTTTTCAAAAATTTGAACTGAGGGAAAAATGCTAAAAATTCATTTTCTAAGTCAAATCTAACAAAATTTCTGTACCAGCATGTTTTTCTGCCTGTTTAACAACCAAAAAGTCATGGTACAGCATAATTTTAGGGGTCATGACAACTGACCAAAAAGTCATATGTTAGCATGGCGATCTTTTCAAAATTTGAACCAATGAAAAATGCTAAAAAGTCATTTTCTAAGTCAAATCTAACCAAATTTTCTGTAACAGCATGTTTTTCTGCCTGTTAAAGCGCCAAAAAGTGATGTTACAGCATAATTTTAGGGGTCATGAAAACTGACCAAAAAGTCATATGTTAGCATGGCGATTCTTCAAAAATTTCAACTGAGGGAAAAATGCTAAAAAGTCATTTTCTAAGTCAATAATGACCAAGTTTTCTGTACCAGCATGTTTTTCTGCCTGTTTAAGAACCAAAAAGGCATGTTACAGCATAATTTTAGGGGTCATGAAAACTGACCAAAAAGTCATATGTTACCATGTCGTTTTTTTTTTCAAAAATTTCAACTGAGGGAAAAATGCTAAAAAGTCATTTTCTAAGTCAATAATGACCAACTTTTCTGTAACAGCATGTTTTTCTGCCTGTTTAAGAACCAAAAAGTCATGTTACAGCATAATTTTAGGGGTCATGAAAACTGACCAAAAAGTCATATGTTAGCATGTCGTTTTTTTTCAAAAATTTGAACTGAGGGAAAAATGCTAAAAAGTCATTTTCTAAGTCAATAATGAACAAATTCTCAGAACCAGCATGCTTTTCCGCACTTGTAAGAACCAAAATGTTCAAGTTACAGCATAATTTGAGGGGTCATGAAAACTGACCAAAAAGTCATATGTTAGCATGTCGGTTTTTTTTTTTTTTTCAAAAATTTGAACTAAGGGAATGATGATAAAAAAGTCATTTTCTAAGTCAATAATGACCAAATTTTCTGTACCACCATGTTTTTCTGCCTGTTTAACAACCAAAAAGTCATGTTACAGCATAATTTTAGGGGTCATGAAAACTGACCAAAAAGTCATTTGTTAGCATGTCCTTTTTTTCAAAAATTTGAACTGAGGGAAAAATGCTAAAAAGTCATTTTCTAAGTCAATAATGAACAAATTCTCAGAACTAGCATGCTTTTCTGCATGTGTAAGAACCAAAATGTTCAAGTTACAGCATAATTTGAGGGGTCATGAAAACTGACCAAAAAGTCATATGTTAGCATGTCGGGTTTTTTTTTCAAAAATTTGAACTAAGGGAATGATGATAAAAAGTCATTTTCTAAGTCAATAACGACCAAATTTTCTGTACCACCATGTTTTTCTGCCTGTTTAAGCACCAAAAAGGCATGTTACAGCATAATTTTAGGGGTCATGAAAACTGACCAAAAAGTCATATGTTAGCATGTCGTTTTTTTCAAAAATTTGAACCAATGAAAAATGCTAAAAAGTCATTTTCTAAGTCAATACGGACCAAATTTTCTGTACCAGCATGTTTTTCTGCCTATTTAAGAGAAAAAAAGTCTTGTTACAGCATAATTTTAGAGGGTCATGAAAACAGACAAAAAAAGTCATATGCATGTTTTTTTTTTTTTAAATTTGAACTGAGGGAAAAATGCTAAAAAGTCATTTTCTAAGTCAATACGGACCAAATTGTCTGTAACAGCATGTTTTTCTGCCTGTTTAAGAGCCAAAAAGTCATGTTACAGCATAATTTTGGGGTCATGAAAACTGACCAAAAAGTCATATGTTAGCATGTCGTTTTTTTCAAAAATTTCAACTGAGGGAAAAATGCTAAAAGTCATTTTCTAAGTCAATAATGACCAAATTTTCTGTAACAGCATGTTTTTCTGTCTGTTTAAGAGCCAAAAAGTCATGTTACAGCATAATTCTAGGGTCATGAAAACTGACCAAAAAGTCATATGTTAGCATGACGTTTTTTTCAAAAATTTCAACTGAGGGAAAAATGCCAAAAGGTATTTTCTAAGTCAATAATGACCAAAGTTTCTGCACCAGCATGTTTTTCTGCCTGTTTAAGCACTCACAATCATGTTACAGCATAATTTTAGGGGTCATGAAAACTGACCAAAAAGTCATATGTTAGCATGACGTTTTTTTCAAAAATTTCAACTGAGGGAAAAATGCTAAAAGTCATTTTCTAAGTCAATAATGACCAAATTTTCTGTAACAGCATGTTTTTCTGCCTGTTTAAGAGCCAAAAAGTCATGTTACAGCATAATTCTAGGGTCATGAAAACTGACCAAAAAGTCATATGTTAGCATGACGTTTTTTTCAAAAATTTGAACTGAGGGAAAAATGCCAAAAAGTAATTTTCTAAGTCAATAATGACCAAAGTTTCTGCACCAGCATGTTTTTCTGCCTGTTTAAGCACTCACAATCATGTTACAGCATAATTTTAGGGGTCATGTGAACTGACCAAAAAGTCATATGTTAGCATGACGTTTTTTTCAAAAATTTCAACTGAGGGAAAAATGCTAAAAAAGTCATTTTCTAAGTCAATAATGAACAAATTCTCAGAACCAGCATCCTTTTCCGCATGTGTAAGAACCAAAATGTTCAAGTTACAGCATAATTTGAGGGGTCATGAAAACTGACCAAAAAGTCATATGTTAGCATGTCGTTTTTTTTTTTTTTTAAAAAATTTGAACTAAGGGAATGATGATAAAAAAGTCATTTTCTAAGCCAATAACGACCAAATTTTCTGTTCCAGCATGTTTTTCTGCCTGTTTAAGCACCAAAAAGTCATGTTACAGCATAATTTTAGGGGTCATGAAAACTGACCAAAAAGTCATATGTTAGCATGACGTTTTTTTCAAAAATTTCAACTGAGGGAAAAATGCTAAAAAGTCATTTTCTAAGTCAATAATGAACAAATTTCTGTACCAGCATGTTTTTCTGCCTGTTTAAGCACTCACAATCATGTTACAGCATAAGTTTAGGGGTCATGAAAACTGACCAAAAAGTCACATGTTACCATGTCGTTTTTTTCAAAAATTTGAACTGAGGGAAAAATGCTAAAAAGTCATTTTCTAAGTCAATAATGAACAAATTCTCAGAACCAGCATGCTTTTCTGCATGTGTAAGAACCAAAATGTTCAAGTTACAGCATAATTTGAGGGGTCATGAAAACTGACCAAAAAGTCATATGTTAGCATGTCGTTTTTTTTTCTTCAAAAATTTGAACTAAGGGAATGATGATAAAAAGTCATTTTCTAAGTCAATAATGACCAAAGTTTCTGTACCAGCATGTTTTTCTGCCTGTTTAAGCACCAAAAAGGCATGTTACAGCATAATTTTAGGGGTCATGAAAACTGACCAAAAAGTCATATGTTAGCATGACGTTTTTTTCAAAAATTTGAACCAATGAAAAATGCTAAAAAGTCATTTTCTAAGTCAATAATGAACAAATTTCTGTACCAGCATGTTTTTCTGCCTGTTTAAGCACTCACAATCATGTTACAGCATAATTTTAGGGGTCATGAAAACTGACCAAAAAGTCATATGTTAGCATGACGTTTTTTTCAAAAATTTCAACTGAGGGAAAAATGCTAAAAGTCATTTTCTAAGTCAATAATGACCAAATTTTCTGTAACAGCATGTTTTTCTGTCTGTTTAAGAGCCAAAAAGTCATGTTACAGCATAATTCTAGGGTCATGAAAACTGACCAAAAAGTCATATGTTAGCATGACGTTTTTTTCAAAAATTTCAACTGAGGGAAAAATGCCAAAAAGTAATTTTCTAAGTCAATAATGACCAAAGTTTCTGCACCAGCATGTTTTTCTGCCTGTTTAAGCACTCACAATCATGTTACAGCATAATTTTAGGGGTCATGAAAACTGACCAAAAAGTCATATGTTAGCATGACGTTTTTTTCAAAAATTTGAACTGAGGGAAAAATGCTAAAAAAAAATTTTCTAAGTCAATAATGAACAAATTCTCAGAACCAGCATCCTTTTCCGCATGTATAAGAACCAAAATGTTCAAGTTACAGCATAATTTGAGGGGTCATGAAAACTGACCAAAAAGTCATATGTTAGCATGTCGTTTTTTTTTTTTTTTCAAAAATTTGAACTAAGGGAATGATGATAAAAAAGTCATTTTCTAAGCCAATAACGACCAAATTTTCTGTACCAGCATGTTTTTCTGCCTGTTTAAGCACCAAAAAAGGCATGTTACAGCATAATTTTAGGGGTCATGAAAACTGACCAAAAAGTCATATGTTAGCATGACGTTTTTTTCAAAAATTTGAACCAATGAAAAATGCTAAAAAGTCATTTTCTAAGTCAATACGGACCAAATTTTCTGTACCACCATGTTTTTCTGCTTTTTTAAAATCAAGAAGACATGTTACAGCATAGTTTAAGGGGCCATGAAAACTGACCAAAAAGTCATATGTTAGCATGGCTTTTTTTTCAAAAATTTCAACTGAGGGAAAAATGTTAAAAAGTCATTTTCTAAGTCAATAATGAACAAATTTCTGTACCACCATGTTTTTCTGCCTGTGTAAGAGCCAAAAAGTCATGTTACAGCATAATTTAAGGGGACATGAAAACTGAACAAAAAGTCATATGTTAGCATGGCGATTTTTTCAAAAATTTGAACCAATGAAAAATGCTAAAAAGTCATTTTCTAAGTCAATAATGACCAACTTTTCTCTAACAGCATGTTGTCGTTATGGTCAAATGTATGACCTGAGGAAAAATATACTAAAGTCATTTTCTAAGATAAAAATGACCAAAACTCCTGCTACTGTATGTTTTCCTTGCTGTTTTAAGCACTCAAAAGTCATGTTACAGCATAATTTTAGGGGTCACGAAAACTGACTACAAAAGTCATGTTAGTATGTTTTTTTTTTTTTTTAAGTTTGAACTGAGGGAAACCCCCCCTCCCAAAAGCCACTTTCTAACAGAAATATAACCAAATTTTCTGTACCAGCATGTTTTTCTGCCTATTTAAGAGAAAAAAAGTCCTGTTACAGCATAATTTTAGAGGGTCATGAAAACAGACAAAAAAAGTCATATGCATGCTTTTTTTTTTTCAAAATTTTGACCTGAGGGAAAAATGCTAAAAAGTCATTTTCTAAGTCAATAATGACCAAATTTGTGTCACCAGCATGTTTTCCTGTCTGTTCAAGAACCCAAAAGTCATGCTATAGAAGAATTTTAGGGGTCATGAAAACTGACCAAAAAGTCATATGTTAGCATGTCATGTTTTTTCTAAAATATGATCTCAGGGAAAAATCTTAAAAAGTAATTTCTAAGTCAACTGTGACTAAATTTGGTTCACCAGCATTTTTTCCTGCCTGTTTAAGAACCCAAAAAACTCACGTTATAACATAATTTAGGTGTCATGAAAACTGACCAAAAAAGTCATATGTTAGGATGTTTTTTTTTTTGTCAAACGTTTGAACCGAATGAAAAAGCCCCCTAAAAAAAGTCATTTTCTAAGTCAAATAAACCAAATTTTCTACACCAGTATGTTCTTCTGCCTGTTTAAGAGCAAAACAGTCATGCTATAACATAATTATAGTGGCCATGAAAACTGAACAAAAAGTAATATGTTAATGAGAAATTGCCCACTTGTTTCTGGAGTTCTGCTTTTGTTTCCTATCTTAATGAGCATAAGGTCCGACAACAATTTATTCAAAAAAACATTATGAGCCTACTAGTGCAATTTTTTTTTTTTTTTTTTTACCTTACTCTGTCTCGTTTGAAAATATTTCATTATGTCTTGAAAACTGAATACAGGACCCATCCTCATTAACACAGACAGATGAAGCTTTAATGCCTCAGATCGTTGACTTTTGTTCAGTCATGTCCAGTTTATCAAGTCTAACAGTCTGCTGCACACACTGTAGATTTAATCATTTCTCTCAGATGTACCTGATAGGTCACTTTTTGTGGATGGCTGAGTTTCTTTGGAGGGTTTCTAGGGGTCACCAAGGAGCGAATATCTAAAGTAAGGAGCAGAAAAATCACTGCAGGAGACATTATCCATGCAGGACTGAAATCAAATGCCTCCATAATTCATATGAAATATGAGATTTCATGGAAGGGTAAATATGAAAAATAAACTGTCAGAAGAGTTCAGTGGAAAAGTGATGTCCAATCACAACAAATCAGCTCAGAGAGATTAAAAATGCTCTGCTCTGACTTTAAGTTTGACTCATCTCCTTCAGAGAAAATTATTTAAATCAAAGATCTGAAAAAGAAAAACAAGGTGAAAATATTTAGTTTAAAAGCTCTGCAAGCAGACATCAGAGAGGAGGCAGAGGTTTACTGTTACTGCTGAAAATATGGTTGACTTTGTTTAATCAATTACCTGTAAAAAGAAGAACAGTGGTAGTTTCAAACCTTTATTAAATAAATTGATTTTTTTTTGTCATATTGGGGGGTCAAACAGCCCGTCAGAAAGTCAAGAATGGCCTAAGACCTTTTTGTAAAACTGTGATCGTGAAGTAGGTTGTAATGGCTGCAACATACATTCATTGGCCACTTTTTGATGTACGCATAATTAATACTCAATTAGGCAATCACATTGCTGCAACTCAATTTAATTAGGCATGTACACGTGGACAAGACGACCTGTTGAAGTTAAAACCGAGCATCAAGATGGAGAAGAATGTGATTTAAGAGACTTTGAGCGTGCCATGGTTGTTGGAGTATTTCAGAGACTGCTGATCGTCTGGAATTTAAACACACAACCATCTCTAGGGTTTACAGAGAATGGTCCAAAAAGTAGAAAATATCCAATAAGCAGCAGTTCTCTGGGCCAAAATGACTTTTTGATGGTGGAGAATGGCTCAAGATGATAGAAAGGCAACAGGAACTCACATAGTCTGCTGCCACATTCAGGTGGTAAGGTCAGACTTTAGTGTGAACATCATGTAAGCATGGATCCACTCTGCCTTGTATCATCACTTCAGGCTGCTGCTGCTGGTGTAAAGGTGTGGGGGATATTTTCTTGGCACACTTTGGACCCCTTAGTACCCCTTTGTGCCCTTTAAACCCCTTGCAGCCTACCTGAGTGTTGTTGCTGACCATGTCCATCTCTTTAAGAATACAGTGGACCATCTTTTAATGGATACTTCAAGCATGGTAACGCTCCATTTACCAAAGCTCAGATCAACTCAAACTGGTTTCTTGAACAAGACAATGTGAGGCCTCTACAGTCACCAGATCTCAATCCAATAGAGCTACTTTAGGATGTGGTGAAACAGGAGATTCTCATCATGTTCAGCTCACAAATCTGCTGTAACTGTGCAATCCTGTCATGGAGATATAGACCAACATCTCTGATGGATGTTCCGGCACATGTTGAATCTGACACCAAGAACTAAGCGATGTGCACCGGATGTACAAAATCCTTAAAGCCAGTTCTTTGCCCTCTGGTGGGTACTGTAGGTAACGCAGGTTGGCTGCAAGAAGTCATTTGATGGTTTAATTAACATTTTTATGATCATAAAATACTTACTAACATGAATACGTTTTATTATTAAAAGTCCTTATTGATTTTGGGACTATGTTAAAGAAGTACCAATGTATTTGATAAAACCTATTGTGTTAAAAATACAGGAAAACCACAGAAACATCAGACTGAACTACATATGAACGGTCATCAATGTCGTCCTTCTGCTTCATTTTATTTTTTTAATAACTGATCAGATGGTCATTTTGCAGGCGTAACTCCAGTCCACCTCATTTTTAACAAGCTTCTTTCATTACCTGAAGATCCAACTTTGCAGGGAATGATCATTTTTGTCTGACAAATAGAAACTTAACATAAATAGTGGAGAAAACGGACAAAAACAGGACTCAAGGGTTTATTTTAATAGAGCAGAGCTGATGTTTTTTGTCACTAATTAGTGGATTTTTGCTTATTAACTCTGTTAATTTTCACTTGTCTGGCCCAGCTGGACTGACATGAACCCTTCATTATGCTTCCTATCGGACATCTGTCCTCTCCATTAAACATCCATCTTTGTGTTTTACAACATAACTGAGGCTTTGCTTGTTTTGATTTTGAGTGTCTGCATCCCTGATGTGAAAAAAAACAGAGTTAATGGCTTTTCATTCCGGAGCTGCAGGCAATAAACACTCAACATTTGGCAGAGAGTGAGGACGTCTCTGATATCCACTTTATATGAGATTGAAATGTGTTACTGAACGCCACTGAGCTGGCCGAGAAATGTGTTAACTCTGTCAGCGCCGGGCTGGCATTCAGAGCTACATGTAAGATAAAACATGTTTTAGATTTAGAGACTGAAGTTAAGTTTAAACTAGAAACCCTTTATTCCTGAAGGTCTGAAAGCTGACATAGTGTTTCATAACAAAGACAATTTAGAATTTAGTTAATTTTCAATTCTGACAATGAAGACAAGGCTAGCTGTTGTGTTTTTGTGAAGTTAGAGTAGAAAACAATAATAGAGAGAAAACACTGACGTCAGTCGAGTAATGTTATCAGCGGTAAGAAACAGAGAGACGCTTTAATTCATCTGAAAAGTGCTGGGTTTTTAGTCTTTTTCAAAAGGCCTAATTACTTAAGTTGACATTCATATGAGAAATGTAGATTCTAGTCTGATTTACATTTTAAAACGACTGCATTAAACTTTTGTAGCCAAAAAGTTTTGTTTAAAGTGGAGCATCAATTAGCCTGAGTTAAAGGATGAAGCCCTGTAGAGACTCTAACTCTGCATCTGTGACATACCGAAGGGCAATTTAGAGTCACCAACTAACCCTATGAGTATGTTTTTTGTCTGTGGGGTGAGGCTGGAGTGCTTGGAGAAAACCCATGCATGCACAGGGAGAATATGCACAGGGATCGAACCGGCAACCTTCTTGCTGTGAGGCACATGCACCACCTGCTGCGTCACCGTGCGCCCTTAAATTGAGCTGTTCCTCTCATTGTGACCGAGTATTCATGATGGGAATTGACGTGCACCGCGGAAAAGACCACTTCATTCTCTAATAGCCACTATTGTTTTCAAAGTGTTAACATTCAGCGATAATGGGGTGAAGTGAACATTCATACATTCTGTGGGTATTACAGGCAAAATTTGTTATGAAAGGCTAATTTAGTACATGGCCAAAATATCAGCAGAAACTTTCATTTCGATTCCGATGTTCCACTTTTTAAGCTAATGTCTGCTGATACAGATATTATCCTGCTTATATTGTGCATTCCTATTTCTTAGATATTTAGATTGGATGAGACAAATTCAGACTGTGCATGCTTGGGTTCTCGTCTTCCTCTCACAGACCAAAAACATGCTCATTAGGTTAATTAGTGGTCAGAAATCGTTCACAGAGATGATGCTGAAACATGTTTGTTCTGACCTTTGTCTGCTCCTTTCCCAGGACTCCTTGTGCTCTCCTCAGCTCATCATGGAGGATGAGGGGTTGAGTCGACTCGCTCACACTGTCCAGGTTTTGATCGATCAGGCCACCAGGTCCCAGCGGGGCCCAAAACAGGAAACACTCGCAGCTGCAGGCTCCACACAGTGTTAGAAACTGACACTGTAAATACGAACAGGATCTCAACGAAAACAAACCATCATCTCAGCAGCAGTTTGTTATGAAACCAGGATTCTTATTTGACCTACAACAATCATTCATGGAACAATAAAAATACTCAAAATGGTGAAAAAAATCTCACTGTGTTTCATATTTTTTGTGAAAAATGTCTTCAATGTATTTTCAAAAGAAAATAAGAGACTGTCTGCAATAAAATCCAAGGCTTGATAAAAGTAATTTGAACCTTTATAATTCATTCAGGTAAAAAAAAAAAAGATTAGGGATGCACAATAGTGTTTGCATGATATCAATTTTGGCAGATAATAGCCTAAAAAGTTAATTACTGGTATCAATAGATATCTAAATTTTCGCTGATATTAAAAGCTGATATATTGGCCACACACAGCCATAGAAATCTCATATTTCTGCAACAATATCAGCATACTGTGCAAATGTCCCATGGTGCTTTATTGTCTACATTTAAAAATAAATCCAATTTTATTAAAAACAAAACATTGTTTTTTTTCTTGTACCACATCTGTTTGTGACACAAAATGCCCGTCACAATGAGAGAAAAAGATTCACTCTGGTACAGGAGAAACTCTGTGTTCTCGACATGAAGTGTGTACATATTGGCATCTGCTGAAATTAAATGAGTTTGGAAATATCAACAAGGATATTGGCAAAAAATCCAATAATGTGCATTCTTATTTCAAATGAGAGTATCAGTATGAGACAAAAAAGCTACTGTATAATTTAGAAAAAAGGACTTTAAAAGACCAGCTCTCTTTCTTAGTAAATAATGATTCGGTTTAAGCTAATAAGGTTCATTTCTAGTTTTCCCAATAACTCAAAGCAGCTTCACACATCGACACATTTACAGCCAGTCACTCACTGGTGGCTGAAGTTTCTATGTAAGCTATCGATCAGTTTAAGATAGAGAACAACCACTTACAGCCACAGACACAACAGCTGGAGCAACTTGAGGTAAAGTGTCTTGCCCAAGGACACATCAACAAGTGATAGCCAGAGCTAAGCTGGAACCTGCAACCCTCTGATTAATGGTAGAGCAAACTAACAGACTAATTCACAAACACTCAGCAGTTAGTGACTGATGTTTTTTAAGTTAATTCATTTAAACATACATCAGTGTGTTAATATTTGTCTTAGTGTTAACTACTAACAACTAATCTTGCTTTCAGGAAAAATACTAAGCTTAATTCCAATTAATGATCAATTATCTCTGTCTTAGAATAATAAAATAAAAATGTACACAAGTCACTTCATTAAATCACTTTTAAAAACCCACCTTACAGACGTGCTCCTTGTGATTTAGCTTAATTCTGTTTTTACGGTCTTATCTGTTTTTAGTGCTGATTTTAGCCATTTTTTTAGCTTCTTCATCTGTTTTTGTTTCATATATTCTTTTTATCTATTGATGCCATTATTTAATTTTAAGTCCCATTTTATTTATTTTTATTTTTACCTATTGTTTCATATTATGTTGTATTTTGACTCTAAGTATAATTTTTTAGGCTCTTATGTTGTCTTGTATTCTTTTTTTGTTATCTCGATTGAATTTTTAGCTAATTTTGTTGCTTCTCTTTCTTTTTATTGCTCATGGTCTCATTCTTTTTATTCTCCTGTCTTCAGATTTTTCTTTTATCTAGCACAGAATCAGTAGATGAGAAATTATTTCTTGATGAAAACATCTGTGTTTTAATGCTTTAAAGGCAGACTTTGTCATATTTTTACATTTATTGATATCTGAAAAAGGCCAAGGGCTGCATTCAGCACCCAGGCCACCAGTTGGCCGCCCGTGATTCAGCATTCAAACTTGTCTATTGTTTTAACATATTCATACATTAGTTCTACAAAATGCTAATTTAGTTTGAGTTCTACTTCATTTTTAACCATTTTTCCACCAGTAAAAATATGCCCCTAAAACAGTCAGGGATAAAATGTTCACGGCGTTTGTACTGGTTCAGTTTTAATCCTTGGCTGTGAGCAGATGTGGTAAACAGAGCTTTTTCTGCTCCTTCTTCTTTGGTATAAAAGTCAGACTTAAAATACATAATCTGGTTAGTGACAGAAATAAAACAAACCACATCGCCCCAAAAAGAGGGGCTTTATGCAGCAGCTCATTTCTAAAAATGTTCTGTACCATGAAATGCTGAAGTTCACCAAACGCCAGACTTTTACAGATAGAAACAAATCCCCTGTGCTGATGAAAACATTCTGGTGTCACTTGAAAAGCATTTCAGATAAATGCTCTTTCAGCAGCAGAGTAAAAGGTAAACGAGAGCTTCCGAGTCACTGTGAAATGTTTACACCAGCTGACCTGAACCCTCTCACTTCCATCAAACCAAAGAGAAACAGCACAAACATCGAGGACGCCGCAGTTAGTGTAAGTGAAAAGATCCCGGCGTGTGTGAAGGTTAGATTACCGTTCAGAAACTGCGATCAGAGAAAAGGTGTGCTGGTGTGTTAGAGATGTTTCTGTGACTCATTCATCAGATCTTACAAGGTTGTTGCAGAAGGTTACACGGTGAGGAAGGATAAAACATACAGCTCTACTGAAAAACAGCTTTGAGTGATTATTTTATTTTTTAACATGTTTGAACACAGAGCAAAGTGCATGCTGGGAAACACGAGGCTAATGGAGCTGGTGTAACATTCTCCACATTTTTAGTTCTGTACATGAGAGGTTTTTTCAATAGCAGGCAATTCATTCACTTTTCAAGAACACCAAGAATATAACGCTGAGGTACAGACGTGGACAAAATTGTTGGTACCCAACATTATGGAAAAAAAACCCCACAATGGTCACTGAAATAACTTGAAACTGACAAAAGTAATAATAAACAAAAAATTTACTGAAAATTAACTCATGAAACTCAGACATATCTTTTGAATTGTGGTTCAACAGAATCATTTTAAAAAACAAACTAATGAAACTGGCCTGGACAAAAATGATGGTACCCTTAACTTCATATTTTGTTGCACAACCTTTTGAGGCAATCACTGCCATCAGGCGATTTCTGTAACTCTCAATGAGATACCAAACAGCACAGAGACAACTTTTCACCCTTTAAACAGGCAGACTGACTGATTACAAGTCTGAAGACACCCGTGATGCTAATTACAGGACACACCTTAGTTTAACACGTCCCTGTGATCAAATCATTTTCAATCTTTTCTAGGGGTACCATCATTTTTGTCCAGGCCATTTTCATTATTTAGTTTTTTAAAATGACTGAACCACAATTCAAAAGCAATGTCTGATTTTCTTTAGTTAATTTTCAGTAATTTTTTATTTATTACTACTTTCAAGTCATTTCAGTGACCATTGTGGGTTTTTCTTTCTTTAATGGAAGAGTACCAACAGTTTTGTCCACGTCTGTATATTCACTCATCTAGACTGTTTACCATCACAATTCATTCAAAAAGACTTAAACATATTTACAAGCAACTCTTTGGACCCATTAGCACCAACCAAACATGGCTTAACTATAGGGCTGGGTGATATAACCTAAAAATAAAATCTATAATTTTCTTTTTACAAAACGCAATTTACGATTTTAATTCCCTCTCAGAGAAAAAAAAATGCCACATGACACAGATACTACATAAAACAAGTTATTCCTTAATTTTATAGAAATGTATCTCAAAACTAAACTGAATTTCCCTTTTATAGATAATTAAGTTCATGCTGTAATTTTGTTATCAATTTGTTCATTTTGTATTTGGGATATGGATAAGCTTGTCTGAATGAACACAGAAAGCTGCACTATTTTCACAGTATATTAACATGGAACTGTTTTGTCAGTATTTAATCTCATTAAAAAAACAAATAAAAGCCTAAAAGTGAGCTTATGCAAAAATGGCAGGGCCATTTTCAAATATTGCAAAAGTCAAGGAAAAAAACTCAATTTTTAATTCTTATATCTTATTTAATCAATATATGTCCCCCCCATGTCTCAAACCCCACAGCATTGCTACGTTTTCCCTCTTCCCTTTGTGACCACAGTGTGGACCCATCTTCTGATGGATACTTCCAGCAGGAGAACGCTCCATGTCTCAAAGCTCGGATCACCTTCAACCTGTTTTTTCTGTTGTTTTTTTAACATGCCAATAATCTCTCAAATGGCCTCAACAGTCACCAGATCTCAATCAAAGACAGCACATTCAGGGTATGCAGGAACAGGAGACTCTCATTATGCCCAACCGACAAATCTGCAGCAACTGTGTGAAGCAACGTTTCTTGGGAACATTTTCTGCAAATATTTAAAATATACTGAAGCCACAGGGCGTTCAACACGTATGTACGATGGAAAAAGACAACTACACCCACTGCCTGATGGTTATGGATGCACAATGTTGGATTTTTGTTGATATCTGATATTTTTCCAAACTTATTATTGACAACAATACACATGCAATGACACAGACTTTTTTGTTGAGAGCAAAAAGAAATGAAAAAAAAAAACATTTTATCCTTTAATAATTAATTTAAAAAAAAAAAACAGGAAATACTGACTGATAAAAATGAGGGATCAGGTTTTCATACTTTAGGTCATTATTCTAAGAAAATAGATGCCAACCTTTGAGGAGAATTGCTCCAACTTTTATGACAAAACTGAAACTTCTTGCAGCAAAATTCTGGATTTGGTTCAACTACCAAGTGAGGTGCATTTGTATTCAGAGTTACCTCAAAACTTTGACTCAAGTTTTGTTTCCAACTCTTTTGTGGCTCTACAACCAGAACTTGATTTTTTGATTCAAACATTGGGACTGAAATGGTTTCACCTCATGTAAGCATGAATACCTTCTTTCATAAATGTTACTCTGACCTTGACTTTTGGAGAAGAACGTGAAGAATTTGGCCTTGGGCTCATTTGTCAGAGAGAAACAGAAGACTACATTTTTCAGAAACAGTATCTGCCCTAACATGCCCTTCGACAAATTGAATTCCTTCAGTCTTTGCTGTTTTTGAGCTGAGCCGTGAAAGTTTCTGCATGGAGAAACACGAGAAGTTAGAGATGTTCTACTTTCGGAGTCTTCTCGGTCTATTAGAGATCACTCAATCTCAATAAACCTATCATCCTACAGGTATTGATTCTTTGTGTGACACAGAAGATCCTTGGTTATCGTCTTTAATTGGAGAAATGCAGCCAAATCTTCAGCTTAAGGGGGGTGAACGGAGCTAAATGCCAGGCTATCAGGCTCACAGCTTGACACAGCATTCATCATTTATTTTCACACATCTGCACAGACGGGCTCTCCATCACACCTCCTCTCTACTGGAGCCCCCATTTTATTAATCAGCTCCGGCTTTAATCACAAGTCAATTAGCAGCCTGCCCTAATTGACTATCATCTTAATTGCCCTATCACGCTCCGCCCTGGAGGACCGTCTGCTGCAAGCTTATCGCCACTCTGCTCGATAAGTCGCACGCCTGATGAATGCTCACACTTCTTCAGGGTGAAAACTGCGTCGGTTCGATTCCTCTCACGTCCGGGGCGTGCTGTCCCAGTGAGGCGCGGCCTGCGGAGGCGGCGTGACATTTATGGGATGTAATTGAAGACGGGGATGAACCCCCACGCTCTGACGGAGATGGATATCAGTGAGAGGCGGCAAAGACGACGTCCTGCTTCATCAGCCGGAGAAGTGAAGAAGGTGACTGTTAATGAAAGAGATCCTGATAAAAGTGGAGCTCAAACACAAATCTGAGTTTTTACACGCTGCGATTTGATCAGCACACGAGTCAGTGACCTCTATAAACTGATGCATGAATGCAGAATCTGTCAGAGAGGGACAAGATTTCATAACTCAGAATTTGTTTTTGTTCAGCAACGGTTCACTTACACAGAGGAGGATTAAGGCCCAAGGAAAAAAATAATAATATCGAGCCATTTTTCCAAAGTCTGAATAAAGTCACAATTCTGCGAAAAAAAATTGGCAAAATTTTGACGTTAATTCTGACTTAATCTCAGAAGTTTGACTTTATATTAGATGTCTACCTTTATTTCCGACTTTATTTCAGAAGTCTGACTTTGTCTCAGATGTTTGACTTCAATTTTGACTTAATCTCAGACATCTAACTTTAATTTTGACTTTATTAGAGAAGTCATACGTTATTTCTGATTTTTTTTCTCGGAATTCTGACTTTAAAATCAAATGTCTAACTTTACATCTGACTTAATCTCAGAAGTCTGACTTTAATATTAGATGTGTAACTTTAATTTTGAATAAATCTACAAATTTAGTCTTTATATAAAATGTATTCCTTAAATTCTGACTTTATCTAAGATGTCTAACTGTAATTCTGACGTTTCTGACTTTATCACAAAATTATGATTTTGATATCAGATGTCTTACTTTTCATGTGACTTAATCTCAAAATACTGACCCTAAAATAATATGTTCTAAACCAAAAATGTAAAAATGAAACAACAACTTGTTTATGCTCTTTTTCTTTAATCAGTTTGTGTAACTTGCCGTATGTTTGGGAAGCCTGACCATCAATGCCACAAAATATGTAGTAGCAACAAGCCTCAAACTGGGTCATTCTTACCATTTTCCAAATAATTCTATGTTACTCTATTTTGCTGGCCTGGCTTGAACTACTGGCTCCACTGCTCAACACTGCAGGTGCTATTGCAGGTTCTTCTTGAAAAACATGCAAAAGAGCAGATGAAATGAGTGCAGTGTAAGGCAAAGGGCTTCGCCTATACTCATTTGCTCCTGAATATTGAACATTAGTAAGCTTTTAGTTAGAGATTAATTGAAAAAAATTAAAAGGAAAGTAAGCCCTGAATTGTTTGCAAGTGGAGAAATCATCTGCCAATGTTACAAGCAAGTTTAACTCATGTCTTACATTGACTATTATGATGTATTTTTTTAATAGAAATTAGATAAATAAATAAATTATTGATAAATTATCCTGACACTCAAAACACAGCAAATGCTCATCTGTAGGTTGAGCTACTGGCAATGATCACATGCTAGGATGAAAACATAAGCACCTCTTGCACATACCTGGCCATTATTGTTTGAACTTTTAAGTAAAATTTTCCATGTGAAAAATTTTTGGTAGGCTTGAAACGATTTAGCTTCACTGCCCAAAAAATCTCAGAGTTGCTCACATAAAAAGTGGAACAAATAACAACTAAAATGAATCACGCCACTGGATACCATAAAAGGCAAGGGAGTATAAATGTTTTGTTATTTGGGTGAACTGTCCCTTTAAAAATTACCAGCCACAGATGTAACATAGAGGTTTCCCAGTATCTCCATTATTCTCGGCGTGGACAGCTCGTGATTGATCCCTGCCCCCTCTGATTGTTGTATTTTTGTCCTGACTGTCAGTTCTTTGCTTTATTAGACGATCCAAAGTGGCGTGTGTTATGTTTAATGAACATAAGTTTCTGTCTCCCTGAGCGAGGGCCTTTGGCAGAGCCTTATAAATCACTGGGCCACAGCCTGTCAGCATGCAGCCGTAGCCTTTAAAAACTCTGTTTTATTCAGATAAATTTCATTTGTCAGAGTCAATTCCCTTAAACTCCATGTAAACTCATTTCAAAGGCAGCTACGATGCCTCCAAATTTAATAAAAAGCAAGTCCCCATTGATCAACTTGTTGTAGACACTGTGTTTAGTTTGTGTTTACTTCTAGCTTGGAAAATATCCTTTAAACCGTTTTTTAGTCTGCACAAAATCATTGTGGCTGAGCTCTGAGGTAAATAGAATAAATGCTTTATGCTGAGTATGAGCTGAATCACTTTCCCATAATATCAGTTACAGCTCACATTCACAAAGTTAAGTCTCAATACTCTGAAAAAGAGGAGGTGGCATTTACTGGCAGCAGAAAAGCAGATAAAAGAAAGCTGACGATGTCTGTAACTGTTTTGAATAAGCAAGAGGACATCATTTTAGTCCAAGGATCTTTAAAACATTTGCTAAAGAGAAAGAAGCCTGCTATGCATGAAGCAAAACAATGCAGAGAATTATTTATTTGACCCTCACAAAACAGTCGTCTACTTGGGTCTAGTAAGCACTGGCCTGGGCATAAAATTAGGTTTAAGGTCTTAACTGAGATTGTACCTAAATTACAGCACGATATAACATGCAATCTGTCCCAGGATATCATTTTTGGATTAGGATAAACAAACATTAATGCATTAGAATATACTGTACGTGTTAGTCATGTGCAAAACAATCTTTGCACTATAACTAAATAAAGCAGCAACTTATGGTGTTAGGGAATTAAACCAATAGAGAAAGAAGTGCACTTCTTCAAATCTTTGTTTAAGGCTCGCAAGCAAAAGAATCCCCACTACACAAACTTACAACCCCAATTAAAATCCCAGATTTACAACTGAAATAAACATACAGGATAAAAAAAACAGACTGTTTCAAAAAAATAGATCGATGGATAGAAGGGTGTCCAAAAGTGTTGATACACCAATATATTGCTATATTTTGTGGCTTAAAAATTAATCTTCATAACTAATGGGTCATGCTGCCAAGGTTGTCATGATGTATTGTGCAGTCTGAGGACCATACAAGTTATTTAAGTAAAGCCTTAAAAACACAAAAGTGAAGAAATAAGCTATCAGTTGATTAGTTATGATTAGTTGGAACTGAGAGGTATTGTGAAGCCAATAAAAGCAAAAAACAATCTATTTTAAGTTTGTAACACAACAGAAGTCTTTTGTTTGAACCACAAGGTCATATTCCGTCAGTTAAAAAAGTAATAATCTCTGCTGTTTCAGTATATGAGCATTATGTAAAATGTAAACCGTGCCCACACCTGGAGAAGACTTCTCTCTCTTAATTGAAAACAAAAGACCTAACAATAGAGGTCTGCTGTAGTAGGCCTGTCCAGCCCTACCTGTGTCTGCAGACAAGACCAGAAAGAGAATCTGAGAAAACTGAACCCTTGTCTTAAGGGAACTTGAGCCCACAGACCAACGTGTTCTCCAAATTCTGGCACCCAGGAATGCTGGATTATGGCATAGCTTTTGGAAATAAAGCACATCTCTATGTCGAAACAGTAGAAAGGAAAGTGCCCAGTGCTTTTGTATTATTATTGCCAGAGGAAGGCAGGATTGTATTAAGAGCCCCAAAGCCTCATTTGGAGCTGCTCCCTGACAGAAACTGAGGCCTCGTTCACACGCCAACATTGTCACCAGAAATGGAAAGGTTTTTCCTTCACGTTTTCAAAAGCGTTCACACTGAGAATGTGAAAATGATGCGCATTCACATGGATCCACAAGAACGACTGAAAACGCGGCAGCATGCATGCCAGACCAGTAGTTGGCAATGCAGGTTTGTAGTGAAGGGGTGTTACAACACGCGTATGCTTTCCGGTGAAGAAAAACTTTTCACAAACAACAATGGCAAGTGGACACACGAAGACGCAGGAGTTTCTTGTCTGGACAACAAATCTGTCTGGATATTTTTGTCTGAATAACAAACCGAGCTCAGTAAGCAACACACATTTACTCCTGTTTACACGGAGACGAATACCAAAACATTTTCAAAGCTTTTCACTCTGGACCCTGGTTTTAAAAGTTTGCAGATTCAGGCACTCCGGGCACCATTCTCATGTAAACAGGTTGTTGTGTAAACAACATTGTGTGATGACAACTTTTTCATTGTCTTCATTCACAATTAAGTCAGACATATTCCTCAATTTTTGCACACAGAGTATCTGTAACAGTTTTTTATCGTATTAGCATTTCGTCCATATGGGTCCAGCATTTTGGGAACCTAAAAAAGCACTTTTTTCAAACCAGGTCTCAGAGTGAATTAATGTTAAAACGCTGCCGTTGCGTTTTGTGTTCACAACAAATATGCTCATTTTCAGAAACAATGATTTCATAGCTCCGCCTCTCCCTCAAACTGCATGCGCTAACCCTGACAACGGTAGAATCAACAGTGGAATACAGTGTCACGTTCATGCTGCAGAAGCTACTGAGCTTATTAAAGCTCCACAGCAAAATCTTCAGCTCCTCTACGTCCACCGTGAGCAACCAGTGGACATGGAGAACAGCATACGTCACATGTTCTTAAATCCACTGGAGAACAAAGTTGTGTTTGTTTACATCCCTCAAGTTTTAGGCGCATGCTCCATGTTGCCTTCTCTTGTTTCAGTGCATGTCTTTAGCCTTGCAGTGCAAATGGATCAGCCTGATTTAATGTCTGTTTTTATTAGATCCTTCTTTCCAATCTACAACGATTGTGAGAGGCCCAGAGCAGGACAATCAGTGTCCTTAAGAGTGGGAAGAAGTGGGAGCTACTAGCGAGAGGACAGCAGGAAGTGACTGCCCGTACTGAGATTAGCATAGATGCTAACAGCTTCAGTATCAGTTTTATCAAACTTTGACCATATTTTCTATATAAAATGAAAAAACAAATAATAACACTATATACTTCTCTATAGAAAGGATATTTTCACTTCATTTGCAATCTGTTTTGGCCGGAGTTTGTTTTATGAAGTGGCTTACATTCAGTCCTTTCCACCATGGCAGTAGTGCCCATAGACTACATTATCTGATTGGCTTGTAATAAATGTGATTGACAGAATGATCGTCCAATCACTTGCTGTAGATGCTTTTGAAAGGATCTACCCATTTCCAAACACTTTCTGTGGGCTCTTTCCCAGATGGACTGAACTGTTTTGAAAATGAAATACATTGTTTTTGTCTCCGTGTGGACAGGGCCTTCAACGATTAAATTGATGCTAACTAAATATCCAGACTTCTACAGTATTTTCAAACCTCTAAAACTGACAAGAAAAATGCTACTTCCATTTTTCAGGATGAAAACTCTCAGATCATGTTAAATCGCTCAAATATTGACCAGTCTTAAAGCATCAAGAAAGCTGATTGATTTGGCCTTAATTTTGTAGTTTTTGTTATTCATGTTCAGGGGGAAGTTTGTTTTAGGACCTATCTCTTTTTCCATCAGTGTTATCAGCCAGACACCTGATGGTTGCCGTAAAATACAATTTTAAAGCAACTAAGCAGTAGTGTGAATGGTTACAAGCTTTCAAACTGCCAATAAAATGTATAAAAGAAAAATGCCCTTTTTTATATTTTATTTCACTTTTCAATTTAACAACAATTAACAAACAAAACAAAGTACAACACAACAAGAAACAGTACAATAAGGCAGCCAGATGTTTCTAATTAAAATAGCCTCACATGGAAAATGCTACAATATTAATAACTCAAGACTAAACATAAAATAAAAAGAAAAGATCCAATGCTTGTTCAAATGTCTATGAAAGCCAGGGTCCATATGGACAAGGAGTTATGTTACACTGAGCCAGAAAAGGTCCCCAAATTCTCAAATATAGTCTGCTCCATGTGTTAGGTTTATCCAGATGTAATTTTCGGTCTGAATAACAGACAACATCTCTCTGAGCCAATGTGTAAGGCAGGGTGAGTTGGTAGGCTTCCAAGTCAGGAGTATAAGTTTTTTAGCAACCGCCATTGTTAGATTCAGGGCAGTCTGTATGTCATATGACAACTTAAAGTCCTTGTTGAGTGGCTAAAGATCATGGTTGTGGTTTGGTCGAATATCCCTTGAATATGCTTTTGAGAGCCATTCAAAGATTGCTGTCCAAAAATTGTGTAAAGTGGGGCAGAACCAGTGAAGATGTGCCAAGAATGCTTGACATGTGATCACCAGGTTCGATTAAAGTCTGAAATAAACCGTCATTTAACGGAGAGGAGAGTATTACAAATTTGTTCCAATGGTTTGGAAATAACATCTAGTTAGAGCTTCACCTCCTCCTTGATCTCAGGTAGTAGCTCACAACCTCCGACATTAATGTTATTAAGACCAAGTCCTACACAAACACTTTACAAAAAAGTTCTGGCACATTTAAAGGAAGTCCTGTCTGTAATTTATGACAGAAACATTATTTTGCCACCTCACTTTCCTTTTCAGCTGGGAAATGAGTGTCTAACTTGTTATTGTCCTTTTGTAATTATGAGGCTTGTTATTGGCTGAGGAAAAGTTGCTTTGTGGCTGCAAAGATTGATTGTCTTCATTGTTTTGTGTGTTTTTTTTAATTTAGCTGTTAAAACATTTCATTCTCCGTTTCTTTTTTAGAGTTTAAAGCCGCCATTTATTATTTCCAAAGCTTGATTAAAGGTTGATACATTATGACAAAATAAATCAGAAGAGTTTAAATGAAGAAAATGATGGATCCAGATGTTAGTGTAGGGGTGGGAGACAGAGTTAATGAAAACTTTTATAATCAAAATATTTCTAGCATGGTCTATGATTTCAGTTCTGTTCAGTTTTTTTCAATAATTTAGAGCCTTAATAGTTGTAATTAAGTGTTTCCTTTACTCAAAATAGGCTTGTGGTGATAGCTTTCTTATTGTGTACACATTTAAGATTTCACATTCAAGATTCCTTTATCTGTCCTGAAGGAAATTTGCCTTGGGCAGAAGTCTGCACTATAAAGTAATATATGAGACAGGACATACATGGACAAACTTTCACAGATATGTAACACAGTAAAAACATAAAATAAGTGCAGAAAGCATTTCACACAACCCCTCACCATCCCCCCATGTTTGGCCTGAGATTCTCTGATATGCAGATGAATGAGTTCATGTATCTGTTGAGGGTATCTACTCTCATAATAATAATAATAATAATAATAATAATAATAATCTTTATATAGCCAGGTAGGTCAATTGAGAACCAGTTCTCATTTACAATGACGACAGCATAAGAGGCAGATGCAAACAGTAAGGACATAAAGAAAAACGTAGATAAAAGATAATTCAGTTATACAACATGTCAGACCAATCCTAAGAGAAAGTTATATTTACAATTTGTACAAGAAATATATGAAAAAGTAAATGTCTAACAACAGTAAGGACATAAAAATAATCAATTTTACAACATTTCATACCAATCCCAAAAGAAAGTAATAGATACAATTATATACAGCGACATATATTAAGAAGCAAATGGCTAAAAGCAAATTATATTTGATTAGGACCCTGTAACACCATCCTGATTGAAGCAGCTCATATTTAGAATATAGGACCTGTGAGGGGTCAACAGTGATCTCCTTCTCAAAAAGCTGTTCATTGGGTTGGTGCTCCCTCACTCCTGTCACTTTCAGACTTGATAATAAAAAATATTTCATGTGAAATGAAAGCTCATGTGTCCCAGCATTAAAAGAGCAGTTTCTTGATGATATTAGGTTTAGAGGGGTCCCTCCCTTTATCCTGATATTTTGGTGTATTTTGAGCAACAATTTGTCTCAAATGTTTAATTTTGCAGTAGTAGACCTAATAATTTAAATATGTATATCTAGTATGATGAAATGTCTGGTGCTTCTTCACTTGAATGTCAAATCCCACATTTAGCAGAGTAAAAGTTTAGTTTATTAAATGCAGTTTAACCTCTCCAGCCCCATAGGACCCAATTTTGGGTCTGCTGGGGCTCAGGAGAAAAGCTCCTCCACACGACGGCAAAAGCAGTGAACTGTGCCTTTAAGACTATAGTCACGTCTGCTTTTATTTGACAAATACATATCTTTTTGACTTTTGGCTAAATATGCACTGTTTTTCAAAATCCTCACCTGACCATATTGTTATCAAACCTTTTTAATTTTTCTCTGCATCACTTTATAACAATAATCCTTTGCAGAGATGATGTAAACACATTTTATTATTCATTTTTAGAGTTCCACAGCCACTCCAGCATCATTTCTAAGAGAGATATTCACAATAAAATTGGTTTCTGTTTCAGGTGAGGATGAGATTTTCATATTATTCTGAATTCTATCTTCATCTACTCTGTCCCAGTGACACATATACTGATAATTGCACATCTGGACAAATCTCTCAAGTGTTACTTTTATTATGAGACCAAAATTATTCAGATAGACCTTGTGGTTGCAAAGATATACTCTTTTCTTTATTGGTTTGGGTTTTGAACAAGAGGCTTAAAAAAGGAGCTCGGGCTGAACAGGTTAATGAAGCACATTATAGACCCGGAAGATGTGCTTATCTGACTCCGACAGAGGCTGAAGGTGGTTCAAATGTATGTAACTGTGTTTGTAAACTTGCACACATTGTACTAAAAAGAAAACCACCCTATTATACAATGTTAACAAATCCTTTAAAAAAATTGCCAGATTCACATCCGTCTTCAGATCACCATAATGGAATCTTTGTGCCATGACCAACATTACCTGAAGCTTTTGAGCAAAAGCCGGCAGGAACATGACCTCCTTGGTGGTGGTAACTAGCTTGGATGGTTGAAATCATTAGATTAAACTAAACTATTTGCATTAAGTGTAACTATATGGAGTACAGTTTTCTTTAATTGTGAGTTATTATAATCTCTTAGTAAAGAAAACTTTAAATTTGTCCCTCTGGCAGTGAGGGTAAAATAAATATAGCCCTGTCTGTGACCGGCGCTTCATCCCGGGGTTCTAACATTTAAGCGCGGCTGCTCCAGAGTCCCAGCAGTCTCTTAAAGCAGTGAGTAAACAGACTCTTTGGGGAATGATGAAGAGATGCTCATCAATGTGGAGACGACGGGACCAGAAACTGTGAATGCTCATTTCCCCCTTTTAGTCATCTCCAAGCCTCTGGTCCCTCATCCTCTGAGTGTTCACACGTCTGGAGCATGCCGCATACGCTACACGTCACTTATGAGGCACAACGAGATGGCAGCCCCATAGATTTTTGCTTAAATACGCTTGGAGGATTCCTTTAATAATTCATTGATAATGACCAAGATGAATAATTCAGAGGCACAAACTTTGCTTTGGTAAGCAGGATGCCAGGGCACCTGACAGTGATGTACAATGTGAAATCACTTTTTATTAACAGAGAAATTCTTCAAAATGCATCTGGAGAGTTTTTAGATCTGCTCAGTGTGAAGATTCACAGAGAGTTTTTCTCTGGATCAGGACAGGGATTTTTTTGTTTGTAGTTTAACGGCCTACGATGAGTTTTCACAGGATCAAATAAGTGAAATTAGTATTTTTGTTTATATAAGGTTGCTGGACTTTATCCTCTTGTATCTTTATATTTATGTAGCAAATATGGCTTTATACAGTATATATTTTATAATATAGCTTTTATTTGAACAGTCATGCAGAATAAATATCAGTATTTCCTCCGTAATGAAATAAGTGGCTGTAACTAAACCAGAATAATAAACTCTTATGTGATTAAGTGTTATTGGAATAAAACTGAACTGTATTAATCAATTCTTTACCAGTACATTTTTTAGTGCTTTCAAATGGCACAAAATGATCTTTTTTAATAAAAACTGAATTTTAAACAAGACAAGTAAAGTTATGAACATTAAGACACAAACATTTAAAAAGTATTACATATGATAGATATTTATGAATAAGGCTTTATGTCCTGCTGCTCATAACTCTATATTTACCTTTGTTTGTTTTTTTATTTGCTTTTTTCAGGCAGTCATTTCAATTTAATTTTAATTCAGGGCTTGGTGATATGGAGCAAAATTTAGATTTTTGATATATTAAGGTTAATGGTAACCTACAGTTTATTATATATGTCCATGTTATTTTTTCTGTATAGAATTTAAAACACTGGAATTATACAAATTTGATATGATTCTGGTTAAAATGTGTATGGTGCATAAGCCTGTTTGAATCATTTGCCATGACCTGCTCAGAGGTCATGGCAAATAAAAGGGAGAGACACCAGTAATGAAAATAATCAAACCAATTTATTTACAAATAAACTAAAATTAAACTTCAAAATGAGTTGAATGTAAACTATTATATTTACAAGACTCAAATTAAATTGCACAAGGAACGAGATGATGGTGAATGTATGAGAAGGAACCAAACAAGTGTCTCCTTGAGCAGCCTGAGCTTTTTAAAGAACTGGACATGGTGCTTCAATCAGGCTGATTGAACAGCCTCGCCAGCCAGTTGCATGAAGATGCTACACAAGAGCAAAGCAAAACAAAAGGGACTACGCAGGGCCTTCACACGTTTCAGTGAAAGTAGGAGTTGAAGACACCAAAGGCTGGACCATTCTGCTCCACACTGTCCAAAATGTATAAAGGTCTTGGCAAGGTTTCTGTAGACTGAGATCGCTGCCAAAAAGAAAAGGAGAACTGTCCACAAGAACAGTTGACCCATCTTTTCAAATGTTGCCAGAAACTCGATGATCCTCAAATGTGTCTTTTAAACCATAAAAAGATAACATTGCCTTAATCGTACATGATATTGACAACATTTAAAATGGAGTGGGTGGAATTACTGACAAATGAGGGTTTAATTTACCATCAAATTTCAACATCTTTCCCACATTTATGCAACAGCAAGCAAAAATGAAACCTTGTTCTCAAAATAGTGGGCTTTTTTGTTTTTTTTACTAGACAAAACTTTGGCAATATGACAAGTATTAAGGCTGTCCAAAAACGTCGTTAATCTTAAATACCATATGTTTTAAAATCATAGAAAAAAAGTCCACCATTTTAGTACCCAGAGGTACCAAAAGGAAAAATAATATTCTTCTTCAGTAACATTTTTAACCAAATAATGGCACTGTCTTAATATTTTGGCAAAATTGCACCCACTTTCTCAAATGTTGCTGATGTATTTGTGCTGCTTTGATATTGCACAGCAGTTTGTTTGCATTATTTTAATTCTATAAACAACAAATCACTCAATGTTTGGTGTAGAGGACCTCGTTTTCGTTAGTGTGGTATAAAAAAAAACCCATGTAGACTGAACATGTCTAATCAATGACCTTGTAAAGAATATTTCTCTTAGTGGCTCTAAAACAAATCTGAGCATAAGGCAGCCTTCTTTTTCTCAATCACTTCATTTAGCATTGCGCTGTCCTTTGGCCAGATAAAGTCCGTAATGTCCGTAACTTTAAAGAAACTACTGTAACTTCTCGTATATATAACACACATTTTTTGGTCTTAAATAAGGTCTAATTTTTGGATGCATGTTATACACAAGCACAAGCAAAATATGTAAAATATTTCGTCTCACCAACATTGCAATTACAACACATATGATACAAAAAGCCGAAATTCTCTCTCTCTGCGAAACATTACCGCCGAACTTACATAATTCTTATTAAATGGACTGTTAAACTGTTCTAATCCAATATTTTGGGTCTTAATTGGTTTGTGTAATGATCATGTAATTTCTTAAGTGTAACGGTACCACTCACATGCAAACACAGAGCGCTGCCATCTTGTGAGGAAGGGAACCAAAATAGCTGCATTGTGATTGGTAGAAGACATCATCATGTTGATAGCTGCTCTCTGATTGGCCGGAGCATGCTTGAGTAATTGCGCATGTGTAAAGCAAAAGGTGTTTCTGCATCTGTTTGAGAGAGAAAATCATGTATGGTGTTTGTTGTGAAAATACTGAACTTTCAATGATTAAAACTTTGAATAAAGGTAATATTTGAGTTGTCTGAGAAAGATTTGGGCAAAATGTGGGTGTGTGTTATATTTAAATACAGTATTTTTCCTGGAAAAAAAGGAAGAAAAAATGAGATGCAAGTTATAAACAAGGGCGTATTATATATGAGAAATTACGGTATACTAATTTGAACAATATTGCCTTACCCTATCTAGTTCAAAAATTCATCAATATATCTTAAAAACTAAAAATTGCCCTTCCCTATAATTACCAACAGCAATAGATAAAAACCTTCATTACACTCAGTAAGTTTTATACCTTTTTACCACATTAACCACTTTGTCGTGCAGTCTTGTCCATTTATTTTAGTTTGTGAGATTAAAGATTCACTCATGCAAGTCAGAGCCCCCTCACGCCTGCCTTCACACCTCAGATAAATTCATTTTGCAAACATCCCTCAGACACGCGGTTTACAGCAGCAGGGCAAATAGAAATAATAAGTTCTGACCCAGAGTGGGACTGTTTTTTCACGTTGTTTAGAGACGATCGTGATCACGACTGTCTGCCTGTTTGCTTCATTCACACTGCAAAATGAGGTGAGGGCCGGCAGAGCAGAGGGCCAATAAAATGAGATGTCTGTGTGTGTGTGTTGTATTGTAGACCCGCAGACCGCCCCCAGCGAGGTGGACGGGGTCAACTTGGAGGAGATTCGTGAATTCGCCAAAGCATTCAAGATCCGCCGCCTGTCCCTGGGCCTGACACAGACCCAGGTGGGCCAGGCGCTGAGCGCAGCCGAGGGGCCGGCGTACAGCCAGTCTGCCATCTGCAGGTAAGAGAAACAAAAAGAGAGTCTGAGAAGAAACATTTCATTATATCACATCAGCATGTCCTAATTCTGTCAAATGAGAGCAGATAAAGTCATGCAGCTTCACTGAGTTGTCTGGTGCTCATAACTGCCATCTATTTTTCATCCCCTGCTTTAACAGACATTATTAAGATATTAAAATACATAATTGACTATCACCACCCTGACAAACGAAGCTCTTGTGTCTGCACTCCTCTCCCGTCCTCCTCGCCCGCTGACATGACAGCGGCGCCTTACTTATGCAAAATACATACACAAGTATTACACGAAGCACTTAAAGCATTTAATAATTACTAAGGCCCGTCGCCGCCTGCTCTGCCTGAACATGAGAGAGCTTGACGGCGATGATCTGTTAATAAGATTGCCATGTTTTACTGCCGCCACGAGGACAGTTTAGTCGTAAATGGCACATTATATATTCATGAGACAATCAGACAATCAGTGTTTCATCCCTCCCGTGTTTCCGCTTCAGTGACGTTTTGCATGAGGACACCAAATGAGCGTCATTGCCTTCACGAGTCAGGGTAATGGGCTGGGTGGTAATTTTTACTTTAGATTTAGTCATTAGATAAAATGTGTATTTTTTAGTCACATTTTAGCAGTTTTGCCTTCCAAAGTTAGT
>JBAMNC010002432.1:0-29372 GCA_037902135.1 Cetoscarus ocellatus
ATTAAGAGCTAAAAACTGAAGTGCCAGGAAAATATATGTTTTATTCATAACCAGCATTTTTGATCAATTATATTTGATGTAGCTGAGATAAGTACAATTTGATTTTTTGTGCTCTAAAATGGTGCAACAATTTGGAATTGGTGATGAGACACAAACACTTGTCTCCAACAATGCGTAAATCACTGGGAAAACATGATTAAGAGCTAAATACCAACGTGCCAGGAAAATATCAGTTTTATTGACAACCAGCATTTTTGGTCAAAAATAAGCGTTTTTAGCTAAGATAACTCCATTTTGATATTTTGTACTCTGAAATGGAGCAATAATTTGCAGTTGGTTATGAGAGACAAACACTTGTCTCAAAAAATGCCTAAATCACTGGGAAAAGATCATTAAGAGCTAAAAACTGAAGTGCTTGGAAAATATCTGTTTAATTCAGGAAAAGTATTTTTGGTCAAAATTAAGCGTATTTAGCTAAGATAACTCCATATTGATATTTTGTACTCTAAAATGCAGCAAAAGTTTGAAATTGGTTATGAGAGACAAACACTTGTCTCCAAAAATGCCTAAATCACTGGGAAAAGATTAAGAGCTAAAAACTGAAGTGCTTGGAAAATATCCGATTAATTCAGGAAAAGTATTTTTGGTCAATAATAAGCGTATTTAGCTTAGATAAGTCCATTTTCATATTTTGTACTCAAAAAAGGAGCAAAAATTTGCAATTGGTTATGAGAGACAAACACTTGTTGTTTACACTTCATAATAAGTACACACTATTAAGCATTAGTTAAGTTTTAATAAATACTTACTGATCCCATCTTCACATTACCTTTTTCACAAAGAAGTTCATCTGAATTTGAAGTTCACTTTTATTGTGAAAGCTGTTTAAAATACCTAGGCATCAGAGCTGACTGTCCATCTCACTGTGACTCTTGTAACACACTATTTGATTCCAGTGCAAACCTGAAAAAAGGCTTCTATTTTCTTGTGTTTCCCCTGTATGCACAGATTAAGCAGCTTCTGGAAGAACATGGTGTTGGTCCTAATGAAAAAACTAGAACTTTTGGTGTTCTCTCTGACATACAATCTGGCGAAGAGTATCAAAAGTTATGTGACAGTGGAGTTCTTGGCAAGAATTACTTGATGCTAATTTGGAACTGTGATGGTGCTCCAGTGTTCAAAAGTTCTAAATACAGCATTTGGCCAATTCAGTGTCAGGTTATTGAACTGCCATCAGAAGTAAGAAAAAAAAACATTTTGATGACAGCGTTATGGTTTGGGCCAAGTAAGCCATCTATGTTTACATTGCTAACACCATTTGTCAAAGAAGCCTCTCTGTTAGAGACTGAAGGTGTTGATTGGCACGATGCACAGGGAGGCCGTCATGTCTTTGAAGTGTTTGTGCTTATTTGTAGCTCTGACTCAGTGGCTCGTCCATTGCTTCGTAACACAAAGCAGTTCAATGGATTTTATGGTTGTGATTTTTGTTATCACACAGGTGGTAAAACCTATCCTTATGACAGACCTGAACCTCCACTGCGAAATGAGAGAGATCATTTGTCAGCTTCAGTTAATGAGCCAGTGTTTGGAGTCAAAGGGCCATCTTCCTTTGATGAAGCTTGGTCACTTCCAAATGGTAAATGGTTTCATCCCTGAATATCAACACAATGTGTGCCTTGGTGTCACTCGACAACTGTCCACTTTGTGGTTTGCAACGACAAACAGTGAAGCCCCCTGGTACATTGGCAAACAAATGGATGAGGTTGATTTGCAACTTGCAAAAATAAAACCTCCTGTCGAGATAACCAGGACACCAAGATCAGTGGGTGAAAGAAAGTTCTGGAAATCTTCCGAATGGCGAGCCTTTCTTCTCTTCTATGCTCTGCCTGTGTTGAAAGGCATACTCCCTGCCAGATTTTGGAATCACATGTTCCTTTTGGTGTTTGGCATATATACATTACTGCAGGATAAGATTAAGACTAGCAGCATCTTGATGGCAGAACTGGCTCTTAAAAAATTTTTCATTGAGTTTCAAAGACTATATGGGAAAAACCACATGACTTTTAACATACACTTGCTCACACACATCGCACAAAGTGTTAAACACTGGGGACCTTTATGTGCCACCTCAACCTTTGCATTTGAATCGAATATTGGCACTCTATTGAAGTATTTTCATGGAACACAGTATGTCCCATCACAAATAGCTAAAAAATTTCTGTTGTGGAGAGAGCTGCCAGAAAAGGCCAGGCATACAATCAGATCAGAAAATGCAAAAGTTCAATCCTTTTTTGAAGAACTTTATTTTATTAAAAGAAGAATAGAAAAATGTGACATAATGAATGAGAGTGTCAACGGTTTTGGGCATCCCCCAATGCAAGAAAATACCCCATCTCCTCATAGACTTGCCATTTCCAAGGTTATGTGGAAACACAAGCAACTGCTTCTGGTCTTACAGCCTTACTGGTCTTACTCCATTTTTTGGTTGATGGAATTCTGTATCATAGTCAAAAATATGACCGGTTATAAAAAAAGATGTAACAGTGCTGTATACTTGAAAGATGGTAAATACTGTTTATTTGATGAGTTGGTCATTTTTAAATAAAGGTGTGTGCATCAAAGCCCTACATATTGTGCCTGTACTAAACATTGCTGTGTGCTGGATGAGGCACTTGCTAAATCTAGCAGGCCTTTTTGTAAAGATTCACGGATAAATATACAAAGTACTTTCATACATGAAGTTAGGAAGACTGGAGATGTAAGCGCTATCTGGCCTAATATGATAACAATAAATGTGTTATTGTCGAAACAGCTGACAAGTTGTACATTACACCATTGCCAAATCCATATGAACGTGACTAATAAAGCAGTCGTGAGTTATATTAAGTTGTAGCTAATGATAAATTTTGGTAACGGCTCATGATAGCAGCCAGTGTGTGTCAAGTCTGTAACAATAATGTGACTTTGTATTAAAAATGCAAGATTTTTCTCAAATAAAATCAGGAAAAAATAATTTAACTTGTTTCTGTGTGGTTTGTTAACACTACATAAACGATTAAGTTCAGTCCCAGCCATGTACCATCTATTATCAGCTGTTCTATTTTGCAGCTGACATGTATGAAGTTCACGTATGCTTTAAAGAAGCCAACATGCTTGGAAAAGAATATTTGAAAAGGCTACTATCAAAAGAATAAGTATAGCTACAATCCAAATTCACTTGAACGTTAGGCATGAAAGTTTCAGTACTTTACTATACTTTTTCTTTGTATATCTTGATCAAAAGTTCAAGTATAAGTATATGCCAAATATACAGACTTTTCTGTATACTTCTCAGTTTAAGTCAAGTATACCTAGACCTTTCTGTATATTTTTAGAAGTCTAAGTATACTTATACTTTTAAATACACTTTTAAGTATAACCCAAGTATACTTACGCATTACTTTCTCAAGTATACCTTGGATAAGTACATCAAAAGTAAACTGAAAGTGTACTGTCTTGAAAATAAGTATACTAATAGCATACTTCAATAAACTTCTTTTTTGTAAGGGTCCAGGCGATTCTCTAAAGCTTCGAGCTCTTCTTCAGTATTTGCTGGCTTCACTTCATAACGTGTTCCAGCAGATGAGGTGGCAATGTGAATTGTATCCTTGATTTCGAGAAGGAGCTGAAGAACTCTCCTCTGGAATTCTAGCCAAGAAAGAAATGACCGATTATTATTTTTATAACGTAGTGAGTATGCTCTACACCACAAAATCATTGTTTTTTCATTTGCCCAATAAAAACACACTGCAACAACTCAAAATCTTACCAAAAATATTTGTGCTATATCTAGACAAAATATATGGGGCCAGTATTGTAGCAAAAGTATTTACAAATGTGCATTTCCACCAGTGTGTGTTACCAGATCCACAAATATGTAAAGAAAATCTCTCTGCGTGTAACTAGATCCATAAATGTGCAAACAAAAATCCGTATGTGTGTAAAATAATCTGTGTGTGTGTAACCAGATCCACAGATATGTAAAATAAGCAGCAATGCGTGCAGTGATTTGTATGTGAGTGGACACTTGTCTGTGTGCCTCTGTAGCTATACAGCTTCATACCACCAGGGGGTGCAAGCACCAATGATACTGGTCACCACTACTGTTTTAAGCCTGACTGATCGATTGTATGGCTGGGAACAGACGATGCGATGGAGTCTGGATGGCGTGCAGTAAGTACATAACCTTTGTGTTGTTACAACTTCGGTTGTTATAAGTGGTATTTCCGAATAAATAACAATGTTAAAAAAATATCACGGCCTCTAAACAAGTTATGTATGCTTGTAAGAGACACAAGAAAATATCTGAAGTCCAACAAATTAGCAGCTAGCCCTGGACATGAGACACAGCACCTAAGTTATCATCAAGAATTTAACTTTGACTCATTCCATCTGACTATCTTGACCAGACTTTTCAGTATGTTGAAGGGACTGTGATGTGGTGGCAAGAAGCATTTCTAATGTGATAACTTCAACAGCTTTTTTTAAGTTACCCAATTTCTTATCATTGCGCCGAATGCCAGTGAAGAATTTGAGTAATAGTAAATATAGTTAGGTTAAAACTTGTTTTTCTGCAGGGTCAGGATGTTGGATCACAGACGACTGTGGAGTCTGTTGCAAGAAATCTGGTGACACTCATCCAACAAAATATGGATGCCCGTAGTTGTGAGGCAAGGTCATCAAGCAACCCCTCATCTAACGCGTCCACCAACGTCAGTCCTCCACCCAGAGCAATTCCTGTCCTCAACCCCTCATCAGGGACAGCAACCACCATGCAATCATCTTTCTCAGCAGAAATGCAAAGGTGTTTATATGTACTCAATGTGAAAACACACATACATTCACATGAAGAAAGGAAATCTTATATGATATAAAGGGTTGGAGCAGCCTTGTAGAGTTATATAAGTGGACAGAACTGAATGAGAATATCATGGTAATTGTAGATATTGATTTGATACATAATTGTCTGTCACAGATCTTTTCCAGGTCTTTTCCGGGGAAAGAGGAGGCTTACCCACCCACCACAAACAGTCACTTGCAAAATGCAGTGTTTTCAATTCTTTGTCCTTCCTCACCTGCAAATCTGACTCCAAAAGGAGATGAGGAGTTAAAGCTTTTCCAGGCAGGGTTAGGTATGAAAACCATCTCACTGCCTGAAGATGCATCTCATGATCAGGTAAGGCGCAAGAGTGTTTCATAGCAAACTATAGATATCCTGTAAATCAGCCAAAAGTCCAGATACAATTTTCCATACTGAGTGTATTTTAATTATATTTAAAAGACAGTAGATGGGTCACCAGATCAATTTATTATTTTTTTCTATGAGCCATTTACCTACACTCCAATTTTCATAATATTTTCTGTAACTTGGGGAACAAAATGACAAAAATAGACAAACAATAACAGTAATACAATATTAATAGAGTATAAATAATATGGCCAATATTTTATAAATATCTGCACAGCCACAAAAAGCCCTAAAACACAAGTGAAAGCAACACAACTAACATTTGTGCCTCAAATGTGATGAAAAATATGAAAATGGCCCAGTTGCTAGTCTTATAGTTTGGTAATGACTAGTTGTAATATTCTTGATCCCACTGATGCACTGGAAACATTCATTTCATGAAACTATGAGATTTAAACATACTTCAAAGAAGAAAGGAAGAAGAGTTAAAGATAAATATTTAAAACATTTTTCATGAGACCAAGTGTCACATTAAATGTATTTTTTGTAATCATTAGTAACTTGATTATGAATGTTTAAAATAATACTGTCTTTCTCTAGATATCTGCAATACTTACCCAGGAGTAACCCTGAACTTATGAACTTGAATGGCTCATGGATGTTTTACAAGGCTTCAGGTACAGAGTCATTTAATCAATTTATTCCAAGTTGTTCCAACTTGTTTTTTTTTATTTATTTTATTTTTTTATTTAGCTTTTGGGTAAATTATAGTCATACCTTGGTCCAGTGCTGCTGTTGGCATGGGAAACCTACATTTCATAAAGTATAAAGTGTTGGTGGACCTGGCATCTATAGTATTTTCCCATTCTCTCAAGTTCATTTTACCTTTGTGTATGTCTTAAATGTTCTTTGATTTTAATTGACCTTTTTTCCTTGTTTTTTCCTCTGTGTTTAAGCTCTTGTGCTTTGCTGACTTTATGTTTCTGTCTGCTGTCAAAGCATTTTGTAAACCGCTAACCCTAACCCTAACCCTTTTGAAAGTGCTATAAAAATAACCTTTTTATAAAAAATAACCCCACCTCACAACTTAAGAGGGCATCAAATGGTGGAAAAAACACACTGTACATAGCCCCATTGCAGGATGAATTAGATGTTAGTCCTCTCCCCAAAAATGCCTCTGAATTTTCGAAGATGCCAAAGGCAGTTTGTGAAAATTGTCAGAAAGTGATGCCATTACATCTTTTGGCCCTCCATGTTGACAGTTGCACCAAAAAAGTGGAACACTGTGAGGTAAGTTGTTACTTCCTGTACATCTCATTGTCCCTCCTTGACAATATTAAGTTTTTTTGTTGTTGTTTTGCAACTAGGACTTCGATGAAGACTGCATCTCTGTGAATAATTTGGCAACAGAGGACACCGCTGCTATGTCCCCAAAAACTACATCCAACAAGGATGTAAGATCATCTTGAATAAACTACCTTGAACATTTATCATTTTATTTTTCATATCTTTATCTTAACATCTGATATTCATATTTTATTCAGATAAATGGACGTCCTACAACTGCATTGTCCTCCATGGCTTCCTGCCCTATTAGTAGCCAGCTTTATCCTACAGACAGTCTGGAGATGCATGCAGCTTTCTGCGGAGAGAGGTAGTCAACTAAAATTTAATTATTGATTGTGTAAAATGAGTTTCCAAAAAAGGTACAATGATGGCAAAGTCATCCAAAACTCACAACTTTCTTTGCAACATTTCTTCTGTCCATAATGCTTCAGCACCACTTCCTCAATGGACAGCAGCAAGCACATCAGCCAGTACATTAGAAGGTAAGGTGACCTTTTTTCTGTTCCAACTAGATGACCTGTAGTTTGCATTTATTGTGTTTTCTCTTCATGATTTGATACATAGCAAGCTTTACATATTGCCTACTGAAAATATCTTTGCCCTGTTAGACTGGAGGACGGTGGAAGATCCAAAAAAAGCAATTTGGCTTTTCACATGAGATACTGCATAATAACAAAGGTTCTGAAGAGAATCGATTTGCAGTGGACTTGAAGAAAGAGCAGGAGGAACAGGACATGTCTTATGTGAGCTTCTACAAACGCGGCCATGTTGAGTGGGCGTCGCCACTGAGATGCAGACTTGAGGGTGAAATTTTCTGTTTTTTGATATGTCAGCATTTTCAGAGGAGAATATTGCAGTCTAATAAATGGACATGTACTCACCTGTCATCTTTTACCATAGGTGATGCTTCTGTTGGAGTCGGTGTTAACCAGCATGTTATGTCAACAATGATGATGAAGCTGAGAACTGGATTCCACCTAAATCTTGGTCAGCGATTGTACCACACTTGGTTCCTAACATTTTTATGAGCAGACATTCATAATTGGGCCTTAAATTAAATGCCATAAGTGTAAGCTATTGCAAATGTATTGTTTAATCAGGAAATGGTGCAATCACCAAGATTTTTGATGGTCAGTCAGACCACTTGGTGCCTGCCAACTCTGCTGTGATGGTGGAGAGTGAGCTTTTCCTGGTGGCAGGACAAATAATGGGGCATTGCTTCCTGTATGGTGGTCCTGGTTTCCCTGGCCTCAGCCCAGCCATCAAACATGTTCTGTGTGGTGGGACAGTTGACACTGCCACTGTTACTATTGAAGACTGTCCTGATTTGGACATCTGTGAAACAATTCAGCTGGTTAGTCTAGCAATTGTTATTTTCATACATATTCTTTGAATGTGTGATATCAGTAAGGCTTGTGCAATTGTGAGATATTGGTGCATATTTGACTTGCATGAATCAAATTTTTCTTCCAACCTTTTTTTCTTTCTCTCTCTGAAGCTGAAAGAAAATTCTGAACTCCAAGGTGAGCAGCGTGACAGTGTTGTCAACCTTTGCATGGCATGGGACCTTCCGCTTCCAAACCTAAACAACATGAAGTGGCTCCATGACAAGCTACTCCTACATGCGGTAAAACTGCAGTCCTTCCCCTCCATTAATGACTGGATTCAGTTGTACATAATTTGGTTATTTAAATACCAATGTTTTTGTTTATCCAGACTTCTAATGCTGTTTTACACAGGTTCTGGATCGATCAGCGAAACAAGTGAAGCAGTTGCTTCAGGGACTGAAGGAGACTGGAATTTGGCCTCTTCTCTGCAATAGAGCAGATGTAGTGAAACTCCTTTTCCCTTGTGAGAAAGATGCAGAGCTCACACCCCAGGTACATGAAATAAGTTTGAATATGAATCATCTATCCCCAGAAATATATTATATTCCCTTTTCAGAATATATATGAACTTGTTTTGAGGCTGGTCCCTGTTTTTACAGATGATTCTTGCACACATCACATGGCCCAAGCCAAAATCAGATTCTGACTCTGATGATGATTAAGATGATGCCTCTTTCGAGGCTATCACACGGGTCACAGTTTACTTCAGGAGTTTTATTGAACGAGGTCTGTTTTTTTAATTAACTCCCATAAATGCACTTTACTTTTTCCCGTTAAATGATATTCAGTTAATAAACTGTGAAAGTACAAATTTGAGGATTATTTAGGATGTATTTCACAGGTCTTTACTGTCTTTTTAACAGCTTCCTCAGAACAACTGAAGAATCTTCTGCAGTTCTGGGTGGGTTGGGAGGTTCCACCCAAGGAACTGATTGTGAAGGTGTCAAGTGGCTTTCTCCCAAGGGCCCTGACATGTTTTGAAACTATCAAGTTGCCTGACCATCACACAACCTACAAAGATTTTGAGTCTGACTTTGTTGCTGCCTGCCACACAGGATTTAGTCTTGTGTAAAGATAACAGAAGACAGACATTTGACGCTGGGATTGGGATTTACTTTACACAGGATTAGAATGGTTCACATGAGGTAGTTATCCATTTACAGTGTAGTTTCTTCCTGATGTCAGTTGATTTCATCATGGTTAACTTCCTGTCATATGACTGACTCAGGTATCGTCAGTATAATTGCTTGAAATGTTTAGCAGTACAGTTTTAGTTGTCTTCCCAGCAAAGTCAATGGTTTTTCACAAATTTAATTTAAATAAGGATTAGGTATTTGTGGTACTACTTACATTTTTTTTCATTTGAGTAACTATGTTATTTGTATGTTGGTAGCTGTCCTGACCACCCTGATGCAGTTATGTTTTTCCAGGACACTACCCTTCTTTGCTTGTGTAACCCAGCTAACAAGTGAATTCATGTTTAATTCTGGCAATAAAGTAAGGGGCTGAAAAGGAAAACACTTCTTTTCTGTACATTTATTTAAGTTGCAACATTTTCTTGGCTTTAGTGGACTCAAACATTTACTGTATCAAGACAAGTACAAGGCCTACAAGGCTCATAGCATTTCACATGATGCACATGATCAGTTGGGTGTAAAGGCCTCTGATCATCAGTAGCCAAAATGAACCCCTTATGGCTCACGATTAAGGAACAGAGAAACGTCATCTGGTGTTAATGATACCCTGCACACATTCAACTGTGTTGATGAAAATGTCCATTCCATGACAGTCAGAGGGGGCACAAGGATCTATTGATCTTTTGAGGTAGTCCATTTCTGTTTCATCCAGTGGACTCACAAGGACTGGCACATGCAGGTCTGCGGTCAGCTTCAATACCGCTGGACTCCCACTCGATCTCTGGTATGTACAGCTCCTACTGAAACGAAGAAATGTTGAGGATACAAATGCTCTGCTTGTTATTCTTTACAGAATTTTCTATTTAAATTAAAAATTAATTTGCATATGAATTGTAGTAATGTTAACATAATGCACCACTATTTTGGCATGAAAGGTGTAATGTTTTGCAACTGGCTCAAGAAAGGATGGTTTTCATTTTAATTAAAAATGGGCAAAATATAACAATTTCTCAACTCCAAACAATATTTTCATGTTTGAAGCAAACAGCAATTATATTGACTGTAACACAGTTTGTAATAAACTTAGTCCCATTTGTGAGGGGATGTCTATGGATAACACATAGGCTTTTAACTGACTTGTAAAACACATTTGTCAAATGATGGAACAGGTTATTTCAAACATCATCAAAATCACAATTTGGAATTAATCAAATTAAAGATAAATCATACATAATCCATGAACCCCTGTTCTGAATCTCAAATTCTGAAAGGCGCAGACTTTGGGAGACTTGACGGCTACTTTTTGGTGCAACACATTTGAGCAAAACATTATGACCTCTCAATGTTGACCTGAAGTTGGGGCCACTGATTATACATACATTTGGGACATCAGGGTCTGGTACTGGACACTACAGTTGTCCAATTTCTCACAGTTGGTTGGGAGACATATTCTGCTCTGATTTCAATGAATGGTTGTCCCACCCATCACGGGACACATCAAGGGAGGCCTGGAGCCGTGGAATGAAGACACAGTGGCAACAGAGCAAGTGTAGTTCACTTGACAGATCAAGATGTCCTTAATCTTCTAAGGTGTGAAGAACACTGTAGAAGACATTTGTCACTGCCATGTACACATCTCTCCAAAGTCTTTCAATCCTGTAAAGTTAGCAGGGGTAGGGTTAGGGCTAGGGTATATCTCACAAACATTATATTATGGATGTGTCACATAAATTCAACATGCATATATTAGATAAGAGTTTGAGAAGCACAAGATTTAACACAAAAGATGCCAGAATGCAGGCAAACTACACCCTGTCTTAAGTCACCTGAGAAACCAAGCCAATACAGCAGTTCAATGCCAAGTTTTTTGTTGGGTTACTGGAACTGCTGAATGTATTTAATCCTTTTCAGTGAGGCTAATTCAAACTATGAAAATCACAGTGGAGGTAAATGACAAGGGCTGCTGAATCATTGTTTTGTCTGTTTAAAGGCCTTATGTTGATGTTGAACAAAGCAGGTCACTGCAAGAATATCACCAGTAGGTGCAATTGTTAGGCCTTTAAAGGTGGATAAAATGCTGTTTTGCTTATTTTGGTTGACTCCATGGCAAAATACATGGCAACTGCTCAGTTGGTGGATGCAAAAGTAAACAGGGTGGTTTATAATACACTGGGAGATGGTTGTTAGTGTATTCTAGGTCATTGCAGAGCCCTGCCAGTTTATGGTTGATTGTAAATTGTATGGTTGAGCCTTGGACAAATGTTTTAATAAAGCATACCTTTGATTGTGTACACTTTTTCCGGCAATGAAACTCCCGGTTCCAGTGCCACGAACAGTGAACATGAGGCATGCAACATCGACATTCTCCCCTCCTTGATCAGCTCTTATTCTGAAAAATGTGCATGAGTTAAGAATGATTTGAACTTTGTACACATTGTATATAGTGTTTTCATGTATTTGAACATTTCTATCCTGATCATTGTATAACCTTTTCCTTAGCAGCCTCATCCTTTCCCCACACACACAGATACTACATGACATTCTTTCCCCACACACACAATCCCTCCATGGCCTTGTGCAGCCCTCTCCTTGTTACTTTTTATCAACTATTGTTTATGACTCGGTGCATCACCAGACCAGCCTAAACAGACCCAAGAAGGAGACGTGAAGGCCACGACACCTCTCACCCCCCCCTACATGTTAAACACACACGCACACACATGCCTATATAGAGAGAAGACTTTTGTATTAGCTTCAGATCAACACCTCAGACTGCTTGACACTCTGTATTGTTGTTCTCCTTGCTGCAAGTAAAACTCTGTTTGATTGCACCCAGCTGTTCTCTGCATCTTCATTCTGAATTATGTCAGGTGTTGGTAAAGAACCATTAAAGGCACCACTGAGCAATCTTGGGACTGTGAAGGAAAAAATCCTGACATAAACTTGGTCCTTCGAGCCGGATCCTCAACATCTGTGACCCTGGGAGAGAGGGAGCCATCGCGAAAGTCCGTGCACGGCCTGGAGGAAGATTTCCAGCATTGAAAAGCCCGCTTTGAGGGATCGGTGGTCTCCACACTCGACTGGGGCCCGGTGACTAGGATCCACCCGAGAGACAGCTGGCTGCAAACTGGTGAGCATAGATCTTTTGTGGTATAAGAAGCTTCAGAGCGGACTTACAACCTGCTGTTAAGGCAGTATAGGAAGTCTTAGAGCGGACTTGTAACCCGCTAATTGCCCTATACTAAGAGTTTAGGATGTCTGAGAGACAGGCCGTACACCTGTCTAAATTGCCCTAAACTAGGTGTCCACTCCTACGTGATTTCTAACTGCTTTAGAAAGTAGTTTCAGGAGTGAAGAGTGATGTAGGATGTCTTAGAGTGGATTTACAACCCACTAATTGCCCTGCACTACTGTTTGATAACTCTAAGCTAGGACACCACTCCTAAGTGACTTTAACTGCGTTAGAAGGCAGTCTCGGGAGTTAAGACAATTGTGTATAGTTGTGTACAATTGTTTGTGTGTGTGTGACTGTGTATGTGTGACTTTGTGTGTGTGCGACTCTGATCAAAATTGAAAGGCTGCAGAGGAAGATGGCTACATCCGCTGTGAATTAGTCACAGTAGAAGCTTGGTGTAGTGGACGATCTTCTCTCTGATAGTGGCTGATCGTTGATCATTGTCCAGAAGACTGCAATATGGGAAAAGGCAACAGTAAACTGAGTAAAGAAGAGAAAGATAAGAAAAAGAGGAGGTTTAAACATAATGGACAGTTAATAAAGAAAGAACAGGGAGGAAATCCACCTGTGGATCCCCTGAAGTATGCAGAAAAATGGATAAAAGAGTATGAATTTGATGGAAACCTTAAAGTAAAATCATGCAAAGCACTTGTGTGAGCTGTAAAAGAAGCCAATAAGAAAAAAGGAGATGATTGTAATGAAGTTCAATGTGCCCTGATGTGGTCACAAGCAGCACTACATGCTGAAAAGAAGGAAGAACAGGGAAAAATTAAACAACAAGAAATGTTACAACAACAACAGAAACAAAAACAGCTAGAAGAAGACATGATGATCTGGTATCTGTCTAAAAAAATCACCACTCATGACTGATAAAAAGAAAGTTATTGTTACAGAGGTAAGCGAGGAACAGTGTGAGGAGAAAACCACACCTAAACATTCATGTCTCCCACAGAGCCTGCAAGCAAAAGTTAAACTGACCTGTCTCACCCTGGGAACATGTTCCATGGAGGAATTGTTACAACACTGCCTCCACCATTATGAAAACACCCAGCAGAAGGAAAAGAAAACAAAGATAAACGCGGAGCAAGCTCTTGTAGCGTTCATGTCAGGTGCGAGACCAAAACAAAAATCTAACTATAAACCTAAACAAAACCAAGATAGAGGCAGAGACAGGCTTAAAGACCGACCTCACATAAAGTGCTATTATTGCAACAAAACAGGCCACATTGAGAAACACTGTAGGCTGAAGCAAATGGATGAAGAGACTGACTCTGATTCAGACTCTGACCACGAGCGACGCAGACATGTTAGAGATGTCTCACCGGACCACACTAGAGTCCGTAGAAGGCATAATAAAGACCGCAAAAAGCACGCATGACTAAACCAGCGAAGATAAAGAGACAATGGAGCACCAAAAAGTGATGCTAGAAAAATTGTTGGCTCATAAAGCTGATCAAGCATTACCAAATGATGAATCACCTGTTGAAATTTGTTATAACTCCATGCTCCAGTCTCCAACTATTGTCCCAAATGTAAATGGTGAACTGATTGAATTCCTATTGGACACAGGTGCAACTAGAAGCACTCTGAATAAAGTGCCAAAACATGTAATGTTAACCAAATCCACCATTTGTGTCAAGTCTGCTAGTGGAGATTTGACCACAGAATCTCTGACTGAACCCGTATCTGTTACAGACCTTCATACAGGAAAAACTGCTAAAGTTCAGTTTATCCATTGTCCTTCCTGTCCAGTGAACCTTTTAGGAAGAGATTTGCTTTATGATCTTGATTTGACCATAGGCAGAAAGAAAGATGATTATACAGTTTTAAGAACAGAAACTGCAAGACAACTTTATGTCACCCCACCAGGATACTGGTATGGCTTTAACATTGAAGGTGACCAAATGAAACAACTGCAATCAGATGCTAAAAGCATACTGACTGGTGCTGGCATGGACATTACAGAATTAGACACTCCTGTCCAGCTTCATACAACCATAGCAGTTTCATTAACAGATGTGACATTGGACCTTGACCGTTGCCACAATTTATCTGAAACCACTACTTTAAGATGTGGTTCACTTTTATGGACATTAGAGGGACTTTGTTGTTTCTCAATCCATTTACAACCTGAAGTCCAATCTCAGTTTGAAGGCAAACGAGCACACATTTCTATGTATAAACCAAAAGACAGCAAGTGGAAGGAATGTGGTGATCTTGCATTAACAGCAGCCTTAACACATGACTGGACCCCTGTACCAGGAACTTTTAACCTTAAATGGTCCCCAAGTGCCCAGATCTTTAATAGATTTTATCCATCACTGTTACAGGGCACCAGAAAGTGCATTCCTTTGACACAAGTACACCTGAGCACTACAAAATGACCTCTAAAAGACGTTCCTGAAACACTTTGGTCTCAAGGTCCATCTGATGTAGGTTTAATGAAAGATGTAAAACCTGTAATAATTAAAGGAAAAAATGAACACAGGCCTAGACAGAAACAATATCCATTAAAGCCTGATGCAATAGCAGGTATTACACCTGTGATACAAGACTTGTTAAAAGCTGGAGTCCTAATACCATGTGAGGACTCACCTGTAAATACACCTATATTTCCTGTAAAGAAAGCTCTGCCCAGTGTGGGATGAAGAATGGTGCAGGACTTACAAGCTGTAAATAAAACTGTTCAAACACGTGCACCACTTGTGCCAGATCCACACACATTGCTTAATAATCTGACCAAAGATGAAATATTTTACAGTAGTGGATCTAGCAAATGCATTTTTCTCTATACCTGTAGATAAAAAGTCACAATATTGGTTTGCATTCACTTTTGAAGGTAAAAGGTATACTTATACCCGCCTTCCTCAAGGCTTTACTGATTCACCAACTATATTTTCTCAGGCTATGACTGCAAACCTTTCTAAATTTAATCCACCTTGTGGTTCACAAGTCTTATTGTATGTTGATGATATCCTTCTCGCCTCAGATGATAAAACTAAATGTTACAATGACTCATTAGAGTTACTGAAATTTTTAGCTGAACAAGGACATAAATGCAGTAAAAACAAATCGCAGTTTGTTCAACAGGAAGTTAAGTTCCTTGGACATACTGTTTCTCATGGTTCCAAATCTCTTACAACATGACGGATTAAGATGATTTCTGAGTTGCCTTATCCAGACACACCTAAAGAACTAATGGCATTCTTAGAACCCTAAATTACTGCAGACAATGGATCCCAAATTTCTCTGCTATGTCAGGACCGCTGTACTCGCTCCTAACCTCAAAAGAGAGAGTTTTCCCTCTGTCTTCAGAGCACAGAGACTTATGTAATCAATTAAAACGAGCAGTACACCAATCTTTATCTTTAAAACTACCTGACTACAGCAAACCATTTCATCTTTTCTGTCACTTTAAAGGTGGTCACATGTCCACAGTATTGGCCCAAAAAGAAGCAGGAAGTTACCGCCCTATAGCTTATTACTCTAAAAAGCTTGACCCCGTGGCACAAGGCCTCCCTCCATGTGTCATGGCTGTCACAGCAGCTGCAGAAGCAGTTACATCCAGTGCTGATGTTGTTCTTTTTCATCCTTTGACCTTACATGTAAACCATGATGTATATGCACTGCTACAACAGGATAAGATTCATTTCCTGTCACCTGCTAGACATCTGCACTGTATGACTGTTCTTCTATCTCAACCACACCTAGAAATTCTATGCTGCACAGTTTTAAATCCTGCAACACTTTTACCTGATGTTGAAAACATATGTGATGATCATGACTGATTAGAATCTTCCCTTCAGACATTTTTGCCCAGACCTGATCTGAAGGACAAACCTATTTCTGATTCAATTTGGCTTTTTACTGATGGCAGCTCTTTAAAAAAATTCAAATGGAAAAACACACTCTGCTTATGCTGTAACCACCCTGACTGAGGTACTGATGACACAATCACTACCTGCATCTGATTCAGCCCAATCTGCTGAGCTAAAAGCTGTTATTGCTGCCTTACACTATTGTACTGACTTTCCCGTAACTATTTTCACTGATTCTAAATATGTCTATACCTCTTGTCATTATCACTGTGCTCAATGGCATCTTAGAGATTTTAAAACATCATCTGGTTCTGATGTAAAGCATGCAGTCCTACTTAAAGACCTAACACGAGCCCTAAAGCTTCCCTCAGCTTTAGCTATTGTCCATGTTCCGGCTCACACCAAAAAAACTGATCTTTTTTCCTGTGGCAATGCTCTAGCTGACCCTGCAGCTCAGGCTTTAGCCCGAGGTGAACCTGCTACCCCTATCTTTACTACCATAACTAACTCTGATGATGTTCTGCATGACCATCAACACCATGCAGACCCACCTGCATGTGTTATCCTTGACCCTGAGGATGACCTTTTTTATCACCCAGATACTGGTTTACTCTGATTACCTCCTTCCTTATATCCCTGGGCTTGTCAGGTGTCCCATGGACCTTGCCATGTGACAACAGCAGGGATGTTAGGGGGAGTACAAAAATGTTTTTATGCTCAAAATTTCCAAAAAGCTGCACATAATCATGTAAAAAATTGTTTAATATGATTAAAAAACAATGCTCAAGGAGGCATAAGAACAAAGACAAGGTTCATTTCCTGAACCAACATTACCTTTTCAAGTTTTAAGCATGGATTACATTGAATTAGATAAATGTCAAAATCTAAAGTATTGTCTAGTTGTTATATGACATTATAGTAATTGGACTGAAATACATCCAACTGCACATGCTGATGCAGATTTTACAGTTAAAGTGCTGAAAGAGAGTATTTTCTGTAGATTTGGAATACCTGAAATTATCTACTCAGATAATGGTACACACTTTACTGCACAAAAAGTAAAAACTCTGCTGAACGAATTAGGAGTGCAACATAAATAACACACAGCATTTCATCCACAGTCAGCTGGACTCGTGGAACATAAGAATGGTACAGTTAAACAACAACTAATTAAAGCAATGGAAACAACAGGAAAACCATGGCCTGCTTGTTTACACCTAGTTAAAACTTCCATTAATACAACACCTTGTGGCAAACATAAACTAACACCATTTGAAGGTATATTTCATAGACCTTATCAGCTACCTGAATTGACGATTCTCCAGCCTAAGAAACCTGTAAAATGCTCTGAATCAGTGACACATTTGCAACAATGTTGTAAAGTGAAAGAGCAAATTGATGCTGTTAAGTCTGTTAAGGCCCTACACCTGTCAAACCTGGAGACTTTGTGTTCCTGAAAGCCCTCCAGAGAAAGAAGTGGTCGTCACCACGTTGGACTGGGCCGTACCAAGTTCTCCTGTCAACGCCCACAGCAGTAAAAGTTGAAGGAAGACCGTCCTGGATCCATCTCAGCCACTGCAAACTCCTGAGAAGTGAGGAGGAGATGCTGAAGCTGGAATCATCAAAGTGCACTGGTGAATAAAGCGGGCTACAAAGGGGGGCGGAGAATAGCTCCGTGTGCTGATAGAAGGCACTGCCGTTAGGGCACCGTCTCAAACCCGAGAAGAAACCATCGCCAGGTCTCTGACCGGCCCCAGTGTACTATAGGGAAATGGCTCAGAGATGGACCCCCTGCTTCCTGACTACTCTGCTGTGCGTCATCGTCATTGTCTGGATCCTGACTGACTGGCCTCTGGCTCCTCTGGCTCCCCCTGGTGGACATGGACTGAACAAGCGTAACCATCTTGGAAACAACAACCCCTAAACCAGTAACAAATGTCAACACTTTGTTCTCACACATTCTCAGATCATCACTTGCAGCTACAGTTTTGAACCAAACATACTGATCTATGATTTCAGGCCCTAGACCTAATGCTAAGATGTTAAACTTTACCCATCTACTTAAAACAAATGATACAAAGAACAACCCTATTTATGGCCCAGTACATCTAACTAAGGATGTTCAATTTGACTGTTTTTACAACAATGACAAATTCCCCAATTCGGCTTCCACTCCTATGGGTAATGTTAATCCAACATACTGCTTTAGTGTTCATAAACCTTGCTTGAAAAATGACTCCCAAAATTTTAATGAAACTAACAAACCAACTGGTGTTACCTGTGCAGACTTCTTTACTGTTCCAGATGTTATGGGTACATATCCTCAGATTCATTTTGTTTGGTTATGTGGATCATATATCTATTTGTCTTTACCTGTAGGATGGACCGGACTTTGTGCCCCTGTCACCCCTGCTGATCATTCCTACATAGTGTCTGCTACCAGAGCTACTGATATAAGAATGAAACGTAACACTATTGCCCAACATGATCCAATTTGGGGAACTAATGTCCCAAACGACCATAAATTATGGTCTGATAGCCAAAAAGTCGTCCTGTCTTTGTTCCCTTGGCTTGGTGTTGGTAAAGTAATGCTAAGACTTGAAACTCTCGATTACAGATTTGGTATCTTCTTAAATACAACCATTGCTGCACTTAAGTCTGTTAAAGAAGAACTTACTGCCCTTAGACTTATGGAACTGCAGGACCGTACCGTTTTGGACCAACTCACTGCCTCTGCAGGAGGAGTTTGTGCTGTTATAGGCACCTCCTGTTGCACCTTTATCCCAGATTGTGACACTGATCATGCTGCCATTGAGAGTGCTATCGCCAATTTAACCAAGCTGAGAGACGCTGTGACTCATGACTATGTTTCTCAAGGTTCTCTCTTCTCATGGCTGACTAGTGGCTCATGGTGGTATGTTCTACTCAAGGCCTTAACACCCTTCCTTATTATTATTATTATATTTTTCCTAGTATTTACCTGTGTGATCCCATGTCTGAGAGCAATGATTAGCTCAATGATCACTAGGGCTAATGCTACACTGCTTTACAGACAACATCTTTATTCCACCTTTCCAACAGCCCCACCAATTGGACATGAGGAAACACACATTTAGTTTCTTCGCAGATACTATGCCTATCTGATGCCTGTACAGAAAATCTAACTGAAGTTGTATAAGGTTGATGTGAAAAGTGCATTGTTATCTGTTCAAATAATGAAAAACAGCGGGGAATGTTAAGAATGATTTGAACTTTGTACATATTGTATATAGTGTTTTCATGTATTTGAACATTTCTATCCTGATCATTGTATAACCTTTTCTTTAGCAGCTTCATCCTTTCCCCACACACACAGATACTACATGACATTCTTTCCCCACACACACAATCCCTCCATGGCCTTGTGCAGCCCTCTCCTTGTTACTTTTTATCAACTATTGTTTATGACTCGGTGCATCACCAGACCAGCCTAAACAGACCCAAGAAGGAGACGTGAAGGCCACGACACCTCTCACCCCTCCCTACATGTTAAACACACACGCACACACATGCCTATATAGAGAGAAGACTTTTGTATTAGCTTCAGATCAACACCTCAGACTGCTTGACACTCTGTATTGTTGTTCTCCTTGCTGCAAGTAAAACTCTGTTTGATTGCACCCAGCTGTTCTCTGCATCTTCATTCTGAATTATGTCAGGTGTTGGTAAAGAACCATTAAAGGCACCACTGAGCAATCTTGGGACTGTGAAGGAAAAAATCCTGACAACATGAAACATAAATTACAATTTAGTGCAAAAAATCAAACAAAAAAAACCCATTTCACTTTATGGAATAATGAATGCAGTGCTTAAAAAACATAGGCAAAGAAACATAGCAGATAGAGCTGCACAACTCTTGTCGCTCTGCCCAGATTGAGTTAGCAACATTTACATCCATAGTACCTCAGTGGAAAGCCATATTTTGTGCCAGATTCTTGGAAGAATGCCAAGGTTGTGGAGGACAGATTGTTGTTTGAAGCCCCAAGGTACATTATCTGGAAGATTAAAAAAAAACTTGTTAAATGCATTAGTACATGCCTACAATTGTTTTTTTCTGTTTTTTTCAAGCCTACATTAACCTAACACTGCTTTCTGTAATAATTATTTATTCTCATGACTGACAGATGTGTAGTTGCACTACAGAAGTTTTTGTATCATTACAAGGTGGTGCGTTGTATTGTGAGATGTAACTGCCATAGACACTACAGCTATTTCCAAAATCATCTTGTACTTATTTAATAGGGCTTCTTTTTCCTGTCATTTTACTTTGTTGTGCACAAGAAATAGTTCATCCACGATTGCAATGCAAAACAATCATAGCCCTATCTGTACAATGCAGTGATGAAGTAAAATGATAAGTGTACTAAAAAATGAACAGGAGAGTGGTTTCTGATGTGCTTTTGTTAGACATTGTACAGAGTATGCTACACTATAAAAACCATGCAAAAGACATGGATTGAGACAGACTGAGAATATCTAATTCATAAAAAAAAAGTTCATGTTTTAGCGACATTTTCATTCACAAACCCACCTTCCTGGAATACCCATCTATTCTGCCAAAAATGACAATACTGTACCTATTGGGTGAGAAAAAAAAGATTAAAATTATTTAACAAAGGTCAAAATGGAGCATTGGGATGTATAAACTGGATTGGGGAAACCATATATAGCTGTATAATTACCTATCAATGTTTTGAGCAACATTTTATCATTGCTGTTCTGTCTACATTTGGATTCAAATTTGATTTGATTGAACATATCCATTGTTCCTCAGGGTACAATCAAAAATGTTGTACCTAATCAACTTGTGGTTGGTATCGATATGCACAAGGGATCTTGGGCAAGGGACTGAATATGTGCGTCTCACAATAAAGCTCATGGAGGTCAGTCTTGTTAACACCTCTAAGGTGTCAACTTGGTGCATGGAAGCCCTCACACGTTCCCATTGAACAAGGCAGCCCCTGGATTTCAGAGCTCCCTTGACCAGTCGACACCCAGAGTGCGGCATTGTCTGCTTTATGTCTGCAACCATGGCATCCAACTCTTCATCTGTCATTTGACTGTACAGAGAAGTAACTGACATATTGTTTTCAGACAGTCTTCTGAGGATTGTATGTCTTGACACTCCCAACAAACTTGCAATGGTTGTGACAGACAAGGGGATTTCAAGAAGATGCTGAAGGTACTTGGGGCTGAAATAGAACTTTGGATGTCCTGTGTGCCCTTGAACTACTTGGATTTGAAAATTTGATTCCAAACCTTGGAAGTGTTCCCTTTCAACCCTGATCAGCCTAATCAGTTCAGATAGTGTGTCCATGATGCACACTGGAATGTTGAGGCTACTTAAATTGGCCCTAGCAAACACTAGGGGCTCTAATTTTGTAGACCAGGCACAGGCGGGGCGCACCTGCCTTGCGCCGCGCCAATGGGGTGTGTCCAGGGCATTTTGCAAGTTTCGTGCACGGCGCAGTCTGGCGCAGGCAGGCGCACCAACGCCTCCGTCCCTCCTACCGGCGCAAGTAGGAGAGAGGGAGGAGAGGAGGCGTGAGTGGGTTTAACACAGCCGAGTGTAATCTTCACCAATCAAATGAACGCCTCTCCTCGCCTTTAAAGGCGCCGAGGGCGAGGCGCAGTGACAATTTCACCTCGGTGGCGAAGAAGGTCAGAGCCGTGGTCACTTTTGCAGCAACTGGAAGAGCGCAGGGGCCACTGGGCCGCGCTTCGGAGGCCACAATGCGCGTCACTGTGTGGACCACCTTGTGGGACAGATGTAATCTGTTCCTGTGTCATAATAGGAGTACAAAATTGAGTGATAATTACATTTAAACACAGCAGCAGGCTAATCCATTCATCATGCGTGATGAGTGATCCACCTGCATTCCTGGTCTGTCATCGTCAAATAGCAGCACCTTAGGTGAAAATATATCTCCTCCTCATCCTCCTTGCAATAATGTACTCCATCTTTTTAGATCACGTTACGAATAAAGATTAAAACAGAGAAATATGGGCAATCACAGGTAAATCCTTCAGACACCGAGTGATTTACATTTATTCAGCGAGCGTCTCTCTCTTTTTTCTTTTCTTTTCAATTTCATGAGATGAGAGAAGCCGGATACTCCGTATTGGATGATGTGGCTGTGGCTGGCTGAGAGATATGAACTCGTTAGTTATGACAAACGTCTCTGATCTGACATCAGATGTGACGGGACAATTAATATAGATACAAATGTATATGCTGGCTCAGACGGTTACATTAAATAGTGGTTGCTGTGATTGTTTATTGCATTGAAATGTGCCTGACACTGTGGATACCTGCCTGTGAGGTTTTGGTGACGTGTGCGCACTGTGCGCCTGTCAGCCAAATTACCACTGCATAGGGTGTGCCTCGCCTGCGCCGAGAATAGACCATGGCGGGCTTTCAGCGCACCTTCCGTGCGTTTTTTTGGCATGAAATTGTCACTGCGCCAAGCTGAATCTTTTTTTTTTTTTTTTTCCCCTTGTCTGCATTATCTTTCTGGCTGAGCACTGTGGCAGATGACAGCATTGGAAAGACTAATGCATTTTTTTCTTTGCAGTGAGAGATAAGTAAGTATGATTCACTGCTACCAGTGACCATCACCAGCCCTCCCTGTAGGCTACTCCATCAAATCAAACTTTATTAAACCCCGGAAGTGAGCTGAAGGGGAGGGCTGTGTTACACCACAGTGTGAAAGAAGGGGAAATAGTGACAGATAAGACGAGACAAGACAAACGGGGAGGAAGACAGACAGGTAATGCTGCTGATTTGAAATAGCAGTCCAAGTGCTGTGCTGATCTAAGTTCATGAGGGAAGTAAAGGCTGTAAGAAACCAGGGGCACCGGAGATGTGGGGTCTTGATAGTAGGGGGTGGGCCCATAGGGATGGGACAGGGAGGGAGCATGCATCACAGGGCGTGAGAAAATGTGTGAGAGTGCCCGACTCAGCATGTTCTGACGGAACAAATCACTTCTTTACGGTAAGTCTCGACAGGAGCTTGAGTATCTGTACAGGCATGCATGTGAGGTGATCACCGAATACCCAAATAGTTGCCCATACCCAGGGAGACCACGGCCGAGGGCACCACCCGAGCCACCAGGGCACCCGAAACCCGCCACACGGGCCCCCAGAGCCACCGGACCCAGGAACAGCCCCAGGACCCAAAGGGGCACCAACCCATCCCCACGAAGGCACCAAGGACACCACCAGGGGGTCTGAGGCAGCGGCCCCCGCATACGGCACCCGCCCCCGCCAACCACCCGTCCACCCGGCCCCAAGCCACCCCCACCCCCTACATCCAGCCACCCCGCCCCCCCACGGCAGACCAGAGGCCCCCAGGCCCCCAGGAGCCAGATTCCCCAGGACCAGGCAACCCCCCCGGAGAAGAGGGCCTCCGGTCGATCTTATGTTGGTCCGGGTCCCAGTCGCAGCAAGGTTTTGGGTGGGGCGGAATGGGGCGGGATGTGCGGTGGTGAGGTCGAGCCAACACCCCTCCCTCCAGAGGAGCCAGGGCCAAGAGAAGCACCGGAGACGGATGCCCGAAGGACCAAGGAGGCCCCCGAACCACCCGCACAGAGCAGCAACCCACAGGCAGCCACCCACACCGAGGTCCCCAGCGAGCGACAGGCCCATGGATCCCGCACCACAGGTCACCGAGAGACATGAAACCCAGCAGGGCGCACCCGTCCCCCAGGAGCCGCCCCAGGCCCCCACCCGCAGGCACCAGAGCCCAGCTGCGCCCGAAAGCCACCGACACCGTCCCACTTGATGGATAGGCGCTTCCCAGCACAGAGTCCCAGCCATAAGGGGCCGGCCCCCACCAGCCACACCAAGCCTAAACTAGTGATCCACCCCTTGTCCCCCCCTGTTATTCTGTATCTTTGATCCCTGACAAAGATACATTTTCCCTTCACCGTGCCTAAGTGCAGTTCTAAGTGTGATGTGGTGCATTAAAACTGGGGAAAAACAGGTCGAGTGGGAGCCCTCCGACCCCCCCTCTCTCTGCCTACCCCAGACAAGTGGATGTCGTGGTGCGATAAAAAGAGAGGGCAGGTGAGGCAGGTGAGGGGCCGGCAGAGAGGGGTCACAACCTAAACCCGATTATGCTCCCCCTCCCCCAGCACCCCCACCCCCACCCTCCCAAGTTTGTGTATGTAGTGCAGTTAAAATTGGAGGATGAGAGGGGCAGGGGGGGCGAGGTATTCGATCCCCTACCACCCCCGACTCCAAGAACCCTAAATGTTGTGTGTGTGCCCAGGTGAGAATATATACAAAAGTGCAGTGTGTGAGTAGTGAGGTGCAAATTAAGAGGCTAGGCTAGTGAGGGCCGGCCCCGAACTGGCCAGGACAAAGCGGGGGCGTGAGAGCGGTGCCAAATGGCCCCCTGGACAGCAAGCCCCAGGACCCGCAGGCGACGACCCAGATGGGCCCCAGCGGCCAGGCACGCCCACCAGGAAACACACCCCCCAGCTGACCGCAGCACCAGAGCCACCGACCCAACACCCACTGAAGACCCGACCCAGGCGGACCACCCCTGGGACGCCGGGAAGACCGCAGGACCCCCCAGGGCCCCGGGCCAGCGAGTCCCCATGCCCTCCCCGGGCCCCGACCCACCGGGGGAGGCAGGACTGGCACCAGACGATACCCACCACGAGGAAACCCAGCCCCATAGCTGTTCCAGAAACCGCCCCACCCAGGACCAGGTACCCACACCAGCCGGAGCCCCCACCCGGGGGCAAGCCCAGCCCCAGCAGTCGACCCCCAGGCAGCAGGAGGCCCCCAGCCCCCCGCAAGGGGGAGAGGGAGGCAGGCGAGGAGGAAGGAGGAGAGGAGGGGCCACAGGGCAGACAGCAGGAAGGAAGAGGTGCGGGCGCACTGCGGAGGAATCCCCCACCCCAAAAGCCCCGGGGCCGGCCAAGGCGCCACCGCAGGAAGTGGCCAGCAACACCCCCAGATCCCGCCGACCACACATAGATCCAGCAGCTCCGGGGCGCAGGAGGCAAGCCACAGAAAACTCCAGCACCTCACAAGGAGGCCGCCAGACCAGTGGGCCCCACAGGGCAGTGGGTCAAGTCTGGGTACTTAGATGAAAAGAAGCCCCCGACTACCATCACCAGAGTATACTCATCGTCTTGGGGTCCCAGGGAACTGCACTATTTTAAAGAGTAGAGGAGAGAGCTTGTGTATTGTGTGTGTGAGTGTGCGTGTGTGTGTGAAGGGTATTGGCTGGCAGAAAAGAAGAAATAAATAAGTAGATAAGGCGAGATGAGATTTAAGTACTTGTTGTTTTTAGGTGTGTAAAAAATCAATAAAAAGTGACCAGTGAGCTTGATGCTCTGCAGTGTTGTTGAGAGGAGAGGCCAGGTTTTCCAGGGAGATGTAGTCAGAGAGGAGATTTTTCCATTGGGTTAAATATAGGGAGTTCCTTGATTTCCAGTTTAAGAGGATTGTTTTCTTGGCGATGGCTAAGGCCACAAGAAGGAGTCTGTTATTACTTGTATTAAAGTTAAGTGAAGATACATCACCAAGTAAGCAGAGTGAAGGAGATAATGGGATGTGGCTTTCCAGAAAGAGGGACAGGGACTCTGTGACTTTTTTCCAGAACTGTCTAACGGGTGTGCATTGCCAGGTGGCATGAATATAGGTGTCAGGACAGTTCTGTGTGCAATATGGACATATTTCTGACCTGAAACCCATTTTAGACATTTTTTGTGCAGTGTAGTGAGTTCTGTGAAGGACTTTATACTGTATTAGTTGAAGGTTTGCGTTTTTGGTCATAAAATAAATGTTTTTTAAGATTGTAGCCCAGAAGTCGGCATCAGGGGCAATAGAGAGTTCTTCTTCCCATTTATTAGAGGGTAATGCTATGGATTTGTCAGTCTGCATTATTATTATCTTATATATCTTGGAAAGAAGTTTTTTTGGAGAGAGGATGTTAAAAAGCTCCTCGGTTGATGGAGGAAGAGACAAATTGATGGTTCTCATATTAATCTTGGATTGGATAGATGTTTTAACTTGTAAATATTGTAGGAAGCTATTGTTCCCGATGCCAAACTCCTGGACCAGGTGGTGGAATGGGACCAGGGTGTTATTGTGAAAAATATGTTTAAGATGTGTGATGCCTTTTTCAGCCCACGCATTCAGGTTAAGTGGTTTTTTATTACTTAGAAAATCAGGGTTATGCCAGATTGGAGTTAAATTGGATGGTGCAAGGCTAGAGTTTGTGATTTTGTGGAATTTCCACCAGGCTGTCAGTGTTGAAGCTATTGTTCCTGCATTGAAACAAGGATGATGCTTGATGGTTTGACTGAGGAATGGGAGGTCTGAAATAGTTATGTTTTCACAGATAGTTTGTTCTATATCTAACCAGCTGATATCTGATTGAGTTGGATGTGTCCATTTGTATATATACTGCAGTTGATTTGCCAGAGAGTAGTGTTGGATGTGTGGGGCATCAAGACCTCCTTGCAATTTTGGTTTTTGTAGGGTTGTAAGTTTGATCCTTGGTGTTTTGTTTTTCCAATAACATTTACTGAACATTGAATCTAAAGCTTTGAACCAGGTGAGAGTTGGATGAATTGGAATCATTGAAAAAAGGTAATTTATTTTTGGAAGTACTGTCATTTTAATGGTTGCTATTCTTCCTACAATGGATAGTGGTAAGTTCATCCAGCGCTGGAGGTCATTGTCTATTGTTTTAAGCAAAGGGGTGAAATTTAGTCCGATCAATTCTGACAGCCTGGAGGAAATATTAATGCCCAGGTATATGATGTGCCCTGAACATAAGGGGATAGGTGATATATGACGTGCTACATCCCATCTGGTGTTATGTAATGGAAGAATAGAGGATTTGTTCCAGTTAATTGAGTAATCTGAAATCTTGGAGAATGATTCAATGAGATTTACTGTTTCCTGCAGAGATGACTGAGGGTCTTGTAAAAACAGTAAAATGTCATCAGCATACAAACTAATCTTATGCTGAATTTGGGATGTTTGAATTCCCTTGATGTGGATGTTCTGGCGTATGGCTGCTGCCAAAGGCTCTATAAAGATGGTGAAAAGCGACGGAGAGAGTGGGCATCCCTGCCTCGTCCCCCTGTGCAGTGTGAAACTTTGTGAGGTTAGTCCGTTAGTGGTGACAGTAGCTGAAGGACCAGTGTACAGAATCTTGATCCAGTGAATAAATGAGTCCCCGAAGCCAAACTTTTTTAGAGTAGTGAAGAGAGTTTTCCAGTTTACTCTGTCAAAAGCTTTTTCTGCATCTAATGTTGCTATGATGGTTTCTTCCCGTTGTAATGATGAGTAATGGATTAAGTTGAACAATCTACGTGTGTTACTGGATGACTGTCTACCTTTGATAAAGCCGGTTTGATCGTGGTGAATTATAGAAGGAGTTATTTTTTCTATCCTGTGTGCTAGAGCTTTACTGATGATTTTTATATCTACATTGATTAAAGAGATTGGACGATAGTTAGATGGAAGCGTTGGATCTTTATTAGGTTTTTGGATGAGTGAAATTTCAGCTGTATTCATATGTGTTGGAAATCTAAACTTTAATTTTATTTCAGTTATTGCTCTCATAAAGAGAGGAGATAGAATAGGCCAGAAGTGTTTATAGAATTCAGCAGGGAAGCCATCAGGACCTGGTGCTTTGTTGTTTGGCATGAGGTGAAGGGCTGTAGAGAGTTCTGTTTCTGTTATTGGTGAATCTAGTGCTTTGGATTGTTCTGGAACAATCTTTGGAAGTTCAATGTTGTTCAGAAAAGAGTCTATGTCTTCCTGTCTTGGTTCATTTGTAGATGAGTAAAGGTCGGCGTAAAATGTTTTAAATATTTCATTTATTTCCTGTGGTGAATTGGTAGGCTTCCCTGATGAGTCTTTAATAGCCAAGCTGAATCTGTCGACACCTCCCCCTGGTGCACCCATCACCACCACCCATCTCGGTGCAGGCGGTCTACCAAATTGCCAAACTGGCTGCGCACGGTGGTGCGCCGGATGAAATCACCACTGCGCGGGGTGCGCCACCCTGCGCCACCCTGAGTTGCGCAAGGAAATTAGAGCCCAAATTCCATGCGGTCCAAATCCAATGGCCTGTGGTCTAGAATATATTGGAGCCGAGAATGTAGCTTCTCAAGGATGCTGTGATGAAGCACAACCTATAAAACAAGCAAAACTTGGCATTAGTTTAGGCAGACATTTCCTTTTGCATTATATCCTAATTTTGAACAGTTTGTCAGCAGACCTCACTCATACCGAGGCACTTTACACTGATGATGTAATGACAGTCACAATAAGGTTAATTCCCAGTACTGGGAAAGAAGGTGTTACTACATAATAATTCTGTTCTCCAATTAATGATTACTAAACAAAAAAAAAGGACCCATTATTTCATTTTTAAATTTTCTGCACAGTGTAACACAGACAAATGCACTGCATATGCAATATATGTTAGTTGGGAAACTCACTGGGATATGCATAGTTTTATTTTTACTCTTCTTGTGTCTTGCCTCAGTCTCGAGTCCATGACAAGCAGATAGACACCATTAATTCAACTGTGCATCTAGTAACATGGGAGACATGGTCAGAACTTGCCAACCATCAGTTAGCTTAGCTTAATCACTGGGAGTCGACGGGTATTATTGGCCTCCTTGTATACAGTCATCAGATAAACTCTTCAGCAACTCTAAACGTTCCTGTATGCTTGTTGTGACTGGCTTTTTTACTGCATTATGTTATGTTATCTTCTACTATCATCATATTCTCTTCTTCTCCCAAACAGAGGCTTTGTTTTGTTGACCTACTTCCTTGATGTGACTTGCACAAAATAGTCTAATCTTTTGAATGACTCTTTTCGGTGAACAATGAGGACGGAATCAAAGTGAGTGAGCTGTTCATATGTGAGCCATTCTTAAATGCAAATTGCCTAAAAATTGAAGAATGGCTTACATATGAATGGCTCACTCACAACTGCTAATCGGTTCTCATTGTTCACCTAAAAGAGTTGTTCAAAAGCCTCGACTCATTTACAAACATCACATCTCTCCCACCGTGGAAGTAGGACAACAAAACAAAGCCTCTGTTTATGAGTAGAAGATAATACAATGATAGTAGAAGATAAGTAACAAGCTATACTCCCAGTGTTTGAGCTAAGCTAACTAAACACACAG
>JBAMNC010002433.1:0-29313 GCA_037902135.1 Cetoscarus ocellatus
AAATGGCTGTAATATTGTGTAAGAGTGCACCATAGTGGTTCATCTCATCATTCCTGAATGTCCACTTTAATAAATCAAAGTTTAATTTATTTAAGAATAAAATGAAGAATCCAATATCATGCATCCTTTATCATAAACTTTGATGAATGCTATAAACTAATCAGTTCCTTATGGTCAATTATGATATTGTGCACTTTTATAATCTGCATTATTTTGCTGTGAGGACAAACTCATTTCCTCTTGGTGGCCTGAGTTTCCCATTCTTGACTTAAACCTTTAAAACAATGAATTAAATGACAGACTATCAGTGATTGCGGGCTTTAGTCAGGGTATAAGTCTGATAATGTTCTGTTGTCGACTTCATACTGAGGAGATCATACCAGGCAGCAGCAGGCGGGCAGCAGCCTGAAGCTCGTTACTCTTTAAGATGTCCACCAGTTCACCCACAGTGCTGTTGGTGGTCCCCCAGTCCGCCAGCAGCTCCATGGTGGGACTTTTACCCTGAGGAACCAGACCCTCAAACCTCCTGAGATACACAAACCATCAGGTCATTTTATAATAAGACGGACAGACTGATAGACAGACAGACAGACAGACAGACAGATAGACGGACAGATAGATAGATAGACAGACAGACAGATAGGTAAACAGATAGATAGATAGATAGACAGACAGACAGACAGATAGACAGATAGGTAAACAAATAGATAGATAGATAGATAGATAGATAGATAGATAGATAGATAGATAAACAAACAGACTGATAAGACAAATAGATAATTAGATAATTAGACAAATAGAAATACATAGACTGACACAGGCATTTAGACAGACAGGCAGGCAGGCAGGCAGACAGATAGACAGACAGGTAGATAGATAGATAGATCTTGAAAAACCTCCTAAAAAACATACGTCATGTACTATTATAATAAGTTAGATAGACAGGTAAAAAAGATGGACAGACAGAAAGAAGGACACACACCTACCTGACATGATGCTGAGTATACTTGTAGTCCCCTCCCGGCTTCCGTATGGACACAATCACATCCTTCCACCTTTCCTGAGGGTCCAAAATGTCTGTTAACTGTCGTCGTAAACTGTAGCTGAGGTTGCGGATGTATGTGGCGGAAGTGACTGAATTATTCATCTTTAGAGAAAATACTGAAACATCTGAGCGGTTTGGCTTTTATCTTACGGTTTGAGATATATAACTGAGGTAGTACAGCGCCCTTTTAGCCGTTTATTATCGTCCATGCTCTCATTCACCGGGACATTTCGACCGAAACAGTTCAGTAAGTTTGGATTTTCCGATATTGCGCAACTTCCCTAAACGTAACACGGACAGACCTGCCCCACTGAGGCGTCTCCACCTTCAACACGGAAACACGAGCTGCAGCAGCAGTCTGAAAGAGGCTTTGGCCCTGAGCTGCCTCCAGATGTCGGGAAGACAACAGTATTTCATGGAGGACATGTCTTTATCCTTAAGTTACAGACAGAGTTGACAAAGAAGTGGCAGAGGTCGAGGCTCAGTGTTCGCCTCCATGCTTCTGGTGCAGCAGTGCACTCTGGTGGACAAAATGGAGACTGCACCCCTGAAGCAAATTAAAGGTTCAGTGATATAATGCTTGATTTTAGGATGAATATAAACCGTTTTGTTTTTTTTTACTGTAGAAGAGTCAAGACAGGTCAAAATGGATTTATATAGCACTTTTAACAACAGTATTTGTTGACCAAAGCGCTGTACAACCACAAAGAGACAAACAGGATAGTAAAACGACAAAACCACACCAAACTAAACTAAACAAACAAACAAACAAACAAACAGACATAAGGCATAAAACAAACTAAAATGACCGAATGGGACAAGAGGGCACACAGGCTAAAGGCAAATGAGATAAAAACGAAAACCATACAACCAAAATGACAATTAAACAATAAAAAATAAGACAATTCTATCTAAAAGATGTCAAAAATTCAATATAACAAACGGCTCGGGTTAGTTTAATGACAGGTCTTAGAGCAGAGCTAGGCTTCCCTAAACCCTCTATGTAATATAGGGTTTCAAAAGTGAGTGATATACATTAAAAACTTGCTCAAATTTCAAATTATTAATAATAAGATATAGCACAGTTAAACAGACGAGTTTTAATATCTTTATATAGTCTAAAGGCATTTAAAAATATATTTTTCACATCTTTTCTTTATACCGCTGTCTGTTAAACATATATTTAAAAAGAAAACTATTATCTAAGTACAACCCAAATTCCAGTGAGGTGGTTATGATGTGTTGTTGCAAATATTCACTCATTGAATTTGATGTCTGCAATACATTCCAAAAAAGCAGGGACAGGGGCAACAAATTACTGGGCCTTGAGGGACACCCAAAAAACGCCTGTTAGAATATTCCACAGGTGAACAGGTTCATTGGAAACTGGATTATATGCAGTGTTCATATGTCATACTTCATCTCCAAATGATATAGAGCGGTGGATTGCACTGATTGATTAGTATTAGCTGTGACAAGGTGTGGAACAAAAAAGTCTAATTGCTGAGTAAGCATATAAATAGTGCAATGACACTCGTGCGTAATGCTGCACAATGGACGCGCTGGCACTGCTGGAAGATCACACAGACTGTGGATCAGGATGGAGAGAGTTTTTAGGGACCACGAAGATTTCCTGGCCCATAATGATGACTGGCTATAAGCTGATTTAGATTCCCCAGAGCAGTGCTCTTGGATCTATACGCTGAACCGGTCCCAGTGTTAAACAAAACCACACACTGGAACCGCGCCATCCTGGTGCTGACAAACTCAGGGGTCCGGCTCCTTCCAGTGGGAATAAGCCGACAGGTATGTGTTTGATATGATTAACAATATATAATGTTAGACTTTCTGTTTAAAGCCCCCTTTGGGTATGACATAATACAGTTAAATTCTGTTCTTAGGTCTGGGATATTGCAGTCATCCCTCAGCACAATAATGTCAACCGTTTTGGATGGCATTATAAACATGACCAGTCGATACATCAGGGTTTCTTACACTGTGGATGAACAGGAAACATTAAAAGGCTCTGCAGCAATGTCCAGTTTCCCAAATGTAATCGACGCAAATGACAGTCTGCACTCACGTTACTATAAGAGCTCCGAGTGAAAATGAAAAAAAATGTGCCTACAATCTGTGTAGAATTATTTGTTCCTCAAACATGGTTTTGACAAATTTAGTGGCACGGTGGCCTGGGTCAACACATGACTCATTCATCCTGACGCACAGCTGCTTCGTCTTCTTTGGTTTCGGCAGACTACACGCATCCGAGGCGTACCGCTGCGCCCTCTGACGCACAGCCGTGTCGGGAACAGACTGCAGGCCGGCGATGCAAAAACATTCATTAGGGACTTTACATTGACCATTCATGGTAACGTGGGTGTGTAGAGGGCGGGGTGTGAGGTAAATCCACTTGCGCAACTTTCCAAGTGGACTGTGATTTATAAAGGGAAAAGTGCTTGCAAGTGTGCGCACGCACGGTTTTATAAACCAGATTATTTTTTGGCGCACGCCATTTTCAGCTTTTGGGCGCACGTACACTTTTAGTATGGATCCTACACAATGTTTTATAAATGAGGCCCCTGGACTGTTACAACAAGCAAGAATGTGAAAGAATTCCACCTTCAAAGCTTCAGCAACTATTGTCCCCAGTTCACAAACGCTTACTGAATGTTGTTGTGAGGAAAGATGATGTTACACAATAGGGCTGAAATACTGATCATTTTAGGATCGAAATCGCAATTTCAAGGCAAGGCAATCATGTGATCGCCAAGGCTGGAATTTTGTGCAGCGCTCCTGACTGACCCAGGATCTGTTGTGTCAACTATTTTACAAATTTGCAGGCAACTTGTATTTAAAGAAGTGCTGATAGGGAGGTCAACAACACAAAGCCTCTGTTTAGGAGTAGAAGTTGGGGTATCCCTTGAATAATAGCAGATTATTTATCATCAATATTAGATGATGAATAATGTGTTTTTTTTTTTTGCTTTTGATCATTGATTTCCTCACTGTTGTCTATACTGTAAACATAGTAAATATTGCACTGAAGCTTGATTTGAAGAATATCGTGAATCGAATTGAAATCACAATATCTGACAGAAAAATTGCAATTAGATCTTTTCCTAAAATCGTTCAGCCCTAGCTTGTTTTTGTAACATGTTGCAGGCATCAAATTCAACATGAGTGAATATTTAAAAAATAATAAAGTGTATTAGTTTGAACATTAAGTTTATTGTCTTTGAGGTGCATTTAATTGAAAGGTTGGAAAGGATTTACAAATCATCGTGTTCTCTTTTCATTTGCGTTTTACAAAATATCCCTAATGTTCATTGGACTTTTTTTTTTTTTTTTTTACATTTGATTCAACCGAATTCAGCTTCTTAATTCTACCTCTTTATTGCTCTCTCAGCTGTCCACTTCCAAGCTGCTTTTTACCCTCATGGACTTCAGTTTTTGAACTCATCGACACAGACTCAACATGAGCAGGTAAGAAAGACGTCACTGCATGTTTACTGGCTGAGAGGGTCAGTTGGTTCATATGAAATCATGCTGGGAAACTTTCCCAAACATAATGTGGGAGAGGATCTTTGCAGTCTAGCCTTTTAAAACATACAAGTCACATGAAACAAACAAGATCATGAAACCAACCTGTGCCAAACATCTTTGCTAAGCATGTAAAAAAACTGAGGCAGTTCCAGTAAATGGTTTGGATTATGTTTTTGATTTCTGCAGTATACACTTGATCTTTTTGTGGTATTTTAGTCGCTATTTACATCGTGTTTGTTGTACTGTGATCAGTTCCATGTGGACAGAAGGGTTTGGCTGTCTTGTATGGGTGGAGTGATGAATGGTGAGGCAAAATCAAACCAAGCAGACAAAAAAAACCTCAGTCGAGGCCATGAGTGACTGTACATGAACAAAGTATCAAATATGATATTTATGTTTGCATTTTACCGCCAGCCTTATCAAAGTAAAAGATAAGGCTAACGAGTAGTTTATAGTTTAAATAAGAAAGAAAGAAAGAAAAAAAATCGGTTCACTTGCAATAAAACAGCTTATAAGATTTAAGTAAAAATACAGAGTTTTCATGCTGACCGTCATTTTTTATCGACCCAATACATACATTTTATCTGAACAAAAGATCCGATAAACTAATGAAATTGGGGAAATTGTTTGCAGGCCACGTAGCCCCAAAACAACCCATGTCGCGCTGGTTACGTCATCTATCGCGCCTTACCAGAAGGACCCAAGCCTGCCCCCATCTCTGCCAGACCAAAAGTGAACATGGCTTCACCAGTGTGGTTGTTTTTCTCAGTGGCAGAAGGTAACAACAGCAGTGCTGTTTGCACAACCTGTTTGGTGAGAATTCTGAGAGGAGGAAAGAGGACTTTAAGTTTCAACACAACAGATCTTATAGCTCACCTGAAAAGTCGTCATCGCGGCGAAGCGGTATTGAAAGAATACGAAGCAGCCGCGGTAGCAGCTAGCGGTGCTAAGGCTAAAAACAACACGGAGCGTGGATGTCCCCATTCAACAGCTGTTTGAAAACCGTAAAAACTTTTTAAGAGACAGTGAAAAGGCTAAAGGCATTAACGACAAAGTGATGGAGTTCATAGCGCTCGACGACCAGCCCTTTTCTGCCGTTGAGAGCCCGGGTTTTCACAAGTTAACAGCACATTTGGAGCCACGTTACACCCTCCCAAAGCGTCGCTTCTTCTTGGACGTATCGCTTCATGCCCTCTAAGGTATCGTTGCCACACGCATCCATACCTCAATAACGTAACATAACACAAAACAAGAACAGACTACACGTAAGTTTCACCACAGACACAAGGACATCCGACGTTAGTCCGGACAGCATGCTAAGCTTAACAGCTTAGTGATTTGATCAAGATTTTAAAAAAGAAAAAGATTATATTGAATGTAAAAATATGAACTAATATATCGGCCTTGAGAAGCAGGAAGTTATTGGTATTGGTTGAAATTTTTCGTATCTTGCATCACTGGCCAGAGCTTATTTAACCCTATCCCTTCTACAAAAACACAACTATCACAGAAATAAGATTACAGCAAGAACAACGCTGATGCATTGTTTATTATTGCTTATAGCATTAACAGCAATATGTGACCTACTTTGGCGGAGTTTTGCGCTCTCCGAGTGCTTTCTAGTTGCAACTGTAATCCCCTTATTTTGGCTGTTGGTGTAAAGTTTTGTCAAAAACCTATAGAAACTGTAACCAAACAGTCATAGCTTGCAGAGGCCATATTTGAATCCCAGATTTGGGGAAGTGACACCATCCCCTTTAGTAAAAATGGGCAATGGACAAACCCTCTTGCACTTTAGTAGCCTGTACATTAAGTAAAAGAATTCTTTATGGCATTAAAAAATAATGATTTTGAGATGATATTGATGACTAAATCAGTGAAATCTTAGCATAATGTTTGTGTGCCTCTCATTTCTGATGGTTTGAAGGCAGCAGCAGGTTTGTGATGAAGTGGGAGCAAACCTCAAGCATAAAAAAGAAAACCAATGCCAAAGCATCTTTACTAATATTTAAAGAATCTTGACGAGTCCCTGTTACAATTCTTCTCTGGTGTGATTTCACAGCAGAGCATCATCTCAGTTTTACTTGTAAAAACCATAAACAAGCGAATATCTGAGCATATAAACACTCGCGCCTGTTTATAGAGTTTTTAGGCTACGTCTGCTAACACCACCTCTTCATTATAAACCCTCATTTGTTACCCCACAGTGACTCATAAAATCCCACTAATGTACTTTTTATATCCTCTGATGATGTGTGCACATGCTCTGTATTACATGAAAAGAAGGCTCTGCCACATGTGTAAACAAACTGCAATTAAGTTATTTTGTATGGACGGCGTAATTAGTGTCATTAGTGTAGTTGTGGTGGAGTGAGCATCCTCTTAATTCCTGATGCAATTTTACTGCCATCCATCAACACGTAATCCTGAATTTATGAGTCTAATGGGTGCTTGTCTGTGCTTGTTTATAATCAAACATGCTCTCTTTAATGTGTGTAAAGTTAGGTGTGTATTTGCATGACTCAGCACCTTTGTTTTAGTGTAAGGCTTTCTGCTTATATGTGATCAAGCTGGATACAAGCCCCGAGCAGGAGGGTTTGTCATGTAAAATATAATTTGGTGCGTGACAGGCCTTTAATGGCGGCCCTGGGTTTGATGTGTAATTGAGGCCACAAGCTGCCTCGCTCATTTAAGGCTTATTTATGCTTTATGTTATTATGTGTATGAATACAGACTGGTGCCTTTTTAACCACATTAATGGAAGCAAGTCAACTGGAAGTCCATTTATTCCCATGGAAATCTCTGCAATTTCTGATGGGATGTTGAGACTCTTTCTGTAATATTTATATATATGTTCATCCTTAATGTTTGAACTGTTTCTGTAAAGAAGGTCCGCAGTGCTCGAAGTCCTCCATTGTTGCTGTTTGTTTACGATCTCACACTATGTCAGACCGCGTCGCTGTGTCGCGCTGCTGTGATGTCACATTTACGTACCTGCTGCAACCCTCTCTTCCCAGCTTACATCCCCGCCCTCAAGCGAAGGTGCAGCAGGCGGTGGAAACACAAACAAGATCAGGTTTTATTGCTCAAACTGTACCGAACTGTGCTGAAGCAAACCAGACCACTCAGTGAACGCAGGGGTTAAAGGGATACAGCAACATTTTTTTTTTGTTTTCATGTCTTGCCTCACTCTCAAGTCCATAACAAGCAGATAGACACCATTCTTTCAGCTGTTCGTGCAGTAACTAGGGTCCTATAAAATCCATGATCATGGAATCGCAGATGGAATTGCAGAATTAGACATTAAACGCAATATAAACACAGAATAGAAATGGCCGACATTTTACGTAAAAGCTTTTTTGTTTCTGACTAAAAAGGTCAGAAATCTCACGTATCTCTCAGGAAAATACTCTGAGGGGGTCACTAAGGCTGGGCACAATGCACACCTCACTTCCCCTCACCCTCCTCCTCCCCTCATTAACAATGCAAACATGTTAAAGCGGCCGCCTGAGACACCGGCTAAGTCGCCAAAGAAGCTACGAAACTCCTGGCTTACTCCAAAGTACAGGGCAGAGCAGTTTCCCTAACGATTATTATGTATCAGGCGATCAAATGTTCTGCAAATTTTGTCAACATATTGTTGACTGGTTCAGTAAAGGTATGTGTGAGGACCACCTGAAGAGTGAGTGATTATATTTCATTACTTTTATACTGTGTCTCAGGAATACATTTGTGTAAAATACCAAAAACTGAATTCTCCAAAAATTAAAAGGGAAAAAAATGGAATATGGGAAAAATTGGACTTTGGGAGAAAATAACATGGATTTTATAGGGCCCTAAGTAACAAGGAAGAGACGGGCATAGCTCGCCCACCACTAATTAGCTTAGCTCAAACACTGGGAGTCAATGGGTAGCGTTAGCCTGCTTCTGCCTACATTCATCAGATAAACTCTTCAGCAACTCTAAACAGTCCTGTGTGCTTGTCTTGATTTGTTTTTTTACTGTGTTAAGTTAGGCTATCTATTTTTAGAGTAAGATTAGCACTTTATGTAATTTTTTAAAGAAATACATATGAAACTAAACCGCAGAGCGCAGGCGCATCAGTGCACAGCTGAGGAATAAAGCAGAAGAAGAAGAAAACAAAAAGACAAAGAGAAGCTCATGCATTAGCTCGGTAAAGGAGTTTGTAGGACACTGAGACACTTTTTAGACACTGTTTATGACTGTAGGCAGGGGCAGGCTAACGCTACCCATTGACTCCCACTGTTTGAGCTAAGCTAATTACTGTTACTGCATGCACAGTCAAAAGAATGGTGTCTATCTGTTTGTCATGGAGTGAGGCAAGACATGAAACAAACAACAAAGGTGCTCAATCCTTTTAAGAGAGACAGACAACCCTTTGCATTAACACCTAAAATATGTATATTGTTATTGCAAACCCAAACATGCAGAGAACATGCAAACTCCACACAGAAAGGCCCTGGTTAACACAGGAAATCCAGTGATCAACCTTCTAGGCACCCACTAGCCTGCCTCTCCACTATGCCTCCCATGATTGAGCACAATGGCACAAATGTAATAAATGCTGAATTTCCACTTTGGAACTATTTTGCACATAAAGGGGCACAAACGAGCCTTTCTTCATGTCTGCATGAGTCACTGCGTCTGCTGCGGCGGGACAAAAATCACACCTGTGCAGAGGAGATTCTTTGATGTAACTTATCGTCTCCTCTAACCTCGGTGGGCAGGATCCAAACAGCACACAGTTCACACGCAGAGATGTGGAGCTGGGCCAAGCCGAGAGGCTCTCCCGTGGCGATCTGAAGGACGGAGGGAGCTGCTTTGTAGGAGGTGAAAAGAGCGAGGACAGAGAGAGAGAGGAGGAAAGAGTGGCGATAAGTGAAACCAAACAGAGGACAAAAAGAGAGGAAATGAAAAGAGGAAGGGTAGAAGAGGAAGGGTAGAAGAGGGAGGAAGACTGAGGGAGAGGAGGAGAGAGAGTCCTCCCCCCCTGCTGTTTTGGAACAAGGGCAGAGGAGGGAGAGGTGCCAGAGTGGTTTAAATCAGCAGGAGGAAGCTCTGCAGGTGGAGGAAGTGATCAGAGGAAGTCAAATGAGGTCTAGGAAACCTCCATGATGGTAAACAGGGATGGAGGAGACGAGAGCTGGTACAGGGCACAGTGGGGGAGTCAGTGGGGCTGTTCTTCGCAGTATGTGTCTCTCTATTAGCTCGATATTTTGTTCAGTGTGAAGCTGTTTGGCTGGCAGTATTTCAAACATCAGGGTCATTTAGGGATACTGTAATCTGATGGTCTCCTGACCCACATTTTTCTGTTTGTGAGGCCATAAAAAAGACTTTCAATGGCAGACTGTGGCTGCGTACAAAATCATCCACGACTCACTATTATAAGCTGTGTTGCTTTGGCTGGGACCAGTGTTAATTTTGACAGCACTGTTTAATTAATTTTAGTTATAGTCTTTTGCCCAAAATATCTGTTAGCTTTAGTCATAATTTAGTCTTCTAAATTGTTTAGATTTTAGGCTAGTTTTAGTTGATGAAATTTACTGTAATTTAGTACACTTGGATAAAATGAAACATCTGATAACCCTTCACTGAATGTAGTAGTAAAGTCTGAATATATAAATGAACAGACACAAATTGAACTTTTGTGTGAAATGCAGTCACCTCTATTTAGGCTACCTGGCAGAGCATCACAGTTACAATAGCAGAACTGACAACAAACAGTGAACCTGCTCTACATGAATATATCAATTCATAAAGAGAGGAGCTCTGATTGGATCGCTCCCCAACTTATCCCACCACCACCAAGCTAAGGCAGCTGTGATTGGATATATTCCTAACTTGTCCCTACTTTCTACATGACCAAAAAAGGTCTGATTGGATTAAGTCTCTGTCAAACATTTTCATCTTGCTTTTATTTGTTGAGGAAAATGTCAGTTCATTTAGTTTTAGTTTTTGTCCATGTGCGCTTGTTTTTATTAGTTATAGTCTAGTTTTTGTCAGGAAAGGCTGTTGACGAAAACTATGACAAAAATAATTGGTCAACAAAATTAACACTGGGTGGGACAAAACCTTGATCAGGCAATATCATCTGACTGGCATGTGCAATCCAATCATCAGTTGCTTAGACTGTTAACATATTCATTGAAAATATTCTGCACTTAGTCCCTTAAAGCCTGTTGTGTCATATTTGATACATACTTTTATGAAACCTCTATCTAATCAATATGATCAACAAGTTACTAAAAAAACATCTGAATTCAATCGAATAAAAATGTCTTCAAGTGGATTATCAGTTGCCAAAAACACCTAATGTATCAAATGAGATGCAAAAAATAAATACGTTAAATTCTATGGAAATTCTGATTTCAGTAGAAAGTGAAATAAACATTTCAGCTCCAAAAAATTAGAATTTTCTGGCATCAGGACATCAGGATTTTGGTGGAAACGTCATTTTGGCCCCTCTTTTTACTGTAAAATTTACATTTGCGTTTGGAGTGGGACAAAATAGTTTGTGTAACTTCTGAATTGAGTTTATATTGGTAGTGGGTTTGGGAGCACAACAAGCCCAAAGAAATGCAACCCGCAACTGCCAATATTTAAGCAACTTTCAAAAAGAAGCCCAAATTCACTTTTAATCAGCAGACCTGGCAACTTTGACCTGGAGGCTTTAGTTTGGACATAGTTTGTACACCCAAGCCAAAATGAATCAGCTATTGTCTTAGAAATCCAATTTTAATTATGATAAACATTTTGATGCTTTTTTCCCTTTTTTTTTTACAACAGCTGGGATTTTTCTCTTAGCTGAATAAGGTTTTTGAAAATGCTCCAGATGTTTGTTCCCTGAAAAATGTTCAGTTTTTCAAAGAACAGAAACTAAATTATTAATCTAAAACAGGTGTAACCTTTATTAAATCCCTTCAAGCTGTTATGTTAAAAGCAAACCACTTTTCTGAAAAAATACTGCACTCTTCTGAACAGTAAAATTAGTTACAACACAGTAAAAGTAAACAAGCGAGGCGTCATAAAAATACACTTACTCTAATCAGCTGTGATGATAAAACATGGGCACAAACTGGAGTAATGATGTTGTTGGTTTAGCGAGCTCATGCATGAAGTGTTTTTTTTTTTTTTTTTTCGGTTTATGATTGTGCATACCTCTCCAGAGTCACTCCCTGTGCAGAGCAAACAGCCTCTGCAGTGCGTCTGCGTGCCCGGCTGTGAGTAATTACGGGCTGCAGACAGGTGCATCCAACTCATTAGGTGCAAACTGGCAGATTTACGATCACAAGTCAACACCAGCGAGGCCGTGTGTACAGTTGCTGTGATTAATTAGCAGTCCTGTCGGGTAGGGTAACAGTTCACCCGGCTCATCGGAGGTCTCCCATGTTGGAATTCAAATGAGCTAAATGAATGGGAGGGACTTGCACTGGGGGGGACAGAGGGGAGCAGCGGGGGGTATGGGCACAGCATCAGGGGCTTCAATGTATGTCTGTATGCCCACTGCCCGTCCATACAAGGCCTTTAGCTGTCTGGTACCAACGCACAGTGCGATCTCACAGCGGGGGGTCTTCCTCCAGGCTGGAACACTGTGGAGACATTTTCATGCATTTTTGAATGAGCTCTGCTTTTTTGAAGAATATCGGCACAGATTGTTGAAGTCATTCCTCTGATTTTAGAGCACTTCAAGAAAGAGCTGTCAGTGTGTTTACATGCACAGTTAAATCAGGCAACAGCCCTTTAAGATGACTAACTTGAAGTGCTGTCTTTGTCAGGTATATAATCAGTGGATGATGGATGGATGGATGAATAGAGGTTTCAACTAAGGCCATCTTCATGGCAAAAACAAATTAGACAGACATGTCAAGATCAAGAATAAACAACTTATAAAAGAATGTAAAGTCTAGCCGCTTTTAAAAACTCCTAAATTACTTTTGCCTTGGCTCTGTTAAAAAGATCATAGCTACAGCTACTCTCTGAAACCTTTCTCGTAGGAGGATAAGATCGGCACAATCTAAAAAAATGTGTTTTATCGTCAAAGCACATTGACAACCAACACATTCAGGAGGAGGCTCTCCTTTTGAGTCTGCATTAAAAGACCAATCTGACATCTAGTTAAGACCATCTTGTCCTTGCAGTTTTTCAGCCGTGTTGGTCTTGGACTGTTTATCAAAGGTGAAAATTCATAAAGCTTTGTTGTTTGGGCAGTCACTCCATTCAGCTTGCCATTTGGCACAAACGAATTTGTGAATGATAAGCCTCAGATCAGAGTGAGGAATAGGACATGGTGTTACCTCTTGTCTAAGAGCTCTTTTCGCTGCTGAATCTGCTTTCTGGCACCCAGTGAAAATAATTTGGAGTGTGCAAAGACCTTTACATGCTTGCATGCATTTCAAAAGCCCAGTTTTATTAGAATCATACAGTAATTGATCCTTTGTCAAGCTCCGCTCTTTCCAGGAAGTGACCCTCTGGTAAGCCCCACCCTCCTTAGTTACTGTTACTAGGTCAGACAAAATCTGTTGTTGCTGGTCTCTCTCACATTTGATCAATTGAAATTTACTCACTTTTTAAACGTTTATTCATATTTGATTTGCCAAAGTGAAAAAATAAAGACAAAACTGCAGTAGGGAGTATAAAGGCGAATCAAAATGTTTTTTAATCTGTTAAAATAATTAAAAATATAACCTTAAATTCTGACTCTGCCACATGGAAAGTTTTTGACTGTGTAACCCCACACTTGATGCTTTGATCAGGGGCTCTCTGATTCTGACTGGTTGGTCAGTTAACCAATCAGAATGCCAGCGAAGAGTCAATTCTAATCTTTGACTGCATGAAAATGTACTAACCCCTACCCACTGACTGTGGCCTGGCTCAATGTGATAATTTTTGGGCTTTACTTGAGTTTAGAATAGAGTGACCACTCTGTCCAGTAACTGGAGAGGTGATGGTTTATTTCCCAAGAGCAGGTAAGATGCCCTTGGGCAGGGCACCTAATTGCAAACTGCTCAAAGTGAGCCAGAGCCGGCTGGCCCACTAGGCAATACAGGCAAATGCTCAGGCCGCCGTGGCCTCCAGGGGGGTACCAAAACATCGGAAAAAAAATTCACCTTTAATATAATTACTTTATATTAAAACTAGTTATTATTATTACCTCTTAAAATGGAAAAGCTTTTATGATTTGAATGTAAAGCAATGCACAATCAATATTACGACAAATGAAACCAAGTAAGTCTATATAGTTATTTTACTTAGTTTTTGTATATTGTTATTGCAAAGTATAAGTGTAGCTTATGTATTGAGTGATTGTGTGCAAACTATGTGGTAATTTAAATTGTCTGATGTTGATTGTTGTATTTATAATTTTTAACTATTATTATTATTTATTCTCTTATTTACATGTTTTTTATTTTGTGGTAAGGTTATTTATATTGGATTTCAGATTTTTTTTCATTTATTTGTAGTTTGTTCAGCATGTAAATTGGGTGACATGTTATCTTATATTTTAATGACGATGGTAAAAGCAATGCTATTTTATTTCTTTTTTAAGTGCATGTAAATCACCGATGGGGGGGGGGGGGGGGGGGGGGGCATATAAAATCTCGCCCAGGGCACCACATTGGGTAGGGCCGGCTCTGGGGTGAGCACACCTTTGTTGTAGCAGCTCTGCTATCTCTCACCATCAGTGTGAGTCCATGCTTTTTTGTTTGCTTTTGCATGCATTTCAGCCTGTGTGTGTATTTTATCATGTCCCATAAGAATATTAAGTTCATTTACAAGTCAACTTTTAATTACAGATATCAGTTAAACAATTAAAGAAATAGAGATACAGACAATAAAACAGACGTAAAACAAGGATGTTAACAACCCATCTTTCCCTTAAGACTTGGTAAAGTAGGCCTCTTTCTCCTTGAAGCTGTAGTTACCTCTGCTGCACATAGAGGGCAGTAGTGGCTTGCATCTTCACATTATTGAACTACGTGGTCAAATCAAACAGGCAGAAAACTGAGTTTGGGAAGAACATGATCATCCAGTGAGTGTTGCTGATGTTTGTAGGAAACAAATGCAGCTCTGTACAGATATAACAAATGATGTGAGCAGATGTTACCCCTGACAAGGAGAAGAAATTAAAGCACGTCTTTGTTCTGTTTAATCTGATCTGCACTGAGTGTATGTTTGTGAAAGATTACTGAGCCTTTTGAAGCATCTTATTTCAGAACTAGCAGCCAAAAGTTTGCTCTGTTAGGGCTCAAGGTTAAAAAGTCCAAGATAGATTTGATAAAGATGGTCTTCAGACATGTCCACACATGCTTATAAAAATAGATTTTTATGTGAGTTTTAGTCTGATGTCCACACACAGTAGAATTTTAGTCACTGAAAATCATCTTTTTCAGACTTAAACATCACACTCTGCGCCAATTTCTCCTCTGCGTGACATCAAACTATGTGACCCTATGTGCCAAACTTTTGCTGGTGTCAGTGCAGCTCACTAGAGCATTCACATACCCCTTAGTCACCACCTCACTATGATGCTGCTTCAGAAAAACACTACGACAGCACAAATATGGTGGGACATGGTGTTATTGTTTTACAAGGTGACCCATGTCTGCCTGTGTGTGGTTTGCCACAGCTGAAACCAGGGCTGGACAATATATATCGGCTAATCTAGCCCCCAGGACTCCTGGATTTGAAGCCCTAACCCAAAATTTCCTTATATCAGGGGCACAAAACCGATTTGTAAATTTTGACAATGTGTAAAGATAGAAATACTGAAAAGTATTCCTTTTTTTCACAATGGTAAGTCTTGTCATATGTGTTTTTTAATGTGATTATCACATTATGTGGTTGTCACAATCAGAATAGAAAAATCCACTTTACTTTTAGGCGATATTTCCCAGCCTTCCCTGAACCCGACAAGAGTACCTTTTAATGCATTTTAGTTAGTCAGTCTCTTGAAGCTCATCAGATATGCCGTGAAGAGAAATCCACAAGTAAAAATATTTGCTTAATTCACCAACTGGAATCAGAAACATCATCTCTAATTGAACGGTAACAATGGTTGGACTTGTTGTTAAAAAGATTTGAAACACTTGAAAACTTCTTTTTTGTGGACAGTTAATTTTGCAAACAGGAAAGAAAAAAGCTTAATTTTCAAAAATACCAGCTTACAATGAAAACATATATTGAAAGTCAAAAAGAAATCGAAAATTTAAGACTTCTCACAGGTAATAACAAAGCAACCTCTTTACACTACATATATGCTCCATATATGAAAATGTAAACAGACACACCCCAACCACTATGTGCCACAAGCTTTGGACAGCATGTTTCAAGCTGTTAAAATAGGGCCCATACTCCTCCTCAAGGAAAGTATATATGTAAACCTACTCTAAGACAGGCTAGATTTCAATTAAGCAGAGCTAATGGACTAAATGGATAAAGTATTTTTCTCCTTGCACACACCGGCAAAGCCTGCCACCCACTTTTCCCTTTTATTCAATCTCCAAGATGGAAAATGACACACAATGAAATCTGAACAGCGTCGCCCCGGGTAAAGTGATGAATCATCGGGCTGCACAAACCTCACCAGACAGAGTTACACATACACACATATATGTATTTGGATTTATTTTAGGAATATTGATCCACAACCTGAAAATATGAGGCAATATTTCTGGCATGAAAAGTTCTGCCTCGATCCTGGACTTTTCTAACAGTGAGATTAAAGATAAAGACAACCTTTGCACATGTTCGCTCCCTCTCGAAGTCATCACCTCTGATCTCTGCATCGGCTCCTGGGAAAGTCTGAGTGAGGAAGAAGTTGCAGAATACACCAAGAATGCACGTCCAATAAACTGTAATCGATGCCTTCTGGTGTTGGACTAACCCAACGCTAGACTGAGGTGTATGACTAAAAAGGTAAAATAAGGTGCATGTTACAACTGTTAAACATGCCTCCATTTTCCCCTGAGTGATTTCATAGTAACTAAAGAAAAAAATCTGTTATCATAAGAGCATGAAAAACACCACATCAGGGTAAAAAACGTGTTGTTGTTGCATTGCATCTCTTTAAATTCCTATCAGGAAAAATAATAAAGGCTGGGAAATATCAGACAAGCCTCACAATGTACTACATATCTCAATAAACATAATTTGTGGACACTAACTGAAAAGATCCTAAATTCCTAACATCTTTTTTGCCTTATCAGTTCTGTAAAATCTGTATTGATACATGTATCAGCAAGACATGTGTGACAGTATATACTTCCATACTGATCAGAACAGCCCTATCACAAACTTATTTGATGTCACAACAACAAAAACAAACACCAGAGACCAATATCTTGCAGTTTTTTTTTGTTTCTTGGCAGCAAAGCACAGTGTCACTTTCCACAAGCACCTGCTGCCAGCCAAACATTTAACCACTCTCTTAGTTACAGCTGGTTACTTTTTTTTACTCTGACTAAATCCTTAAATAGGGATGCACAGATGCATCTGTTTAACATCTGTATCAGTCCTTTTGGTTAAACACTGGCCAAAGGAAAATGAATACGGAATAAGCAGATTACAGTTTCAGATGTTTATTTGTTTTGTCATATCAGTTTAATGCTAGCATCAAGCACAGGTAGCTACTAATAAGTTCACAGAAGAATTTAAAGGGACAATGTAGCTAAAAACAATGTCTACATTCATAAATATGTCCTCATTTGTGTCAAATTGCCTCTGCCAACAATCCGACTTGTCCTCCTGAGTGAAGAGTTTCTTATCTGTATTTATGTAGAAAGGGTTAGTCCTATCGAGACTTCATGTCCTTCCAGTCTATAAAAACTATGAACAGCTGAGAGAGACATAAAGCACTACGTAGTACTATTGGCTAAGGCTAAACGTGTTTTCGCTCAGAGCCAGCGTGACTGAAAACTAATGATTCAATGCAGTTTGCAGTTTGCAGTTTGCAGTTTGTTTGAAATAACGTACCTCCTCACCAGAAAGAAAACTCAATGAGGTGTTGGATGACATGTTGACATAGCTTCTAGGCACATAACCAGCTACTGTAAATTTCAGCGGTTGCAACGCATATTTGAAAAAGGGAGACGCTAGAGAGTACTATTCGTTTGAATGCAAAATACAGTTTCACCACTAGATGGGGGAACAAACTACGCAGTGTAGCTTTAATGCATCCATTTGATCGGTATATGTGCTCATCTATAGATAATTCAACAGTGAGACTTCACATCTCAGATATTGCTGTTAGTGTCCTTTGACAGAGCATTTATCACCAGGAAATTTGTAAATCTGTCAACGTTGATGGTCATCCTTAAAATTGTGCTGATAATATCGTGCATCACTAATTTTAATCAAGAAATTATCGAGTATTTGGTAATAGGGGGGTTTAAATTCTGCTTATAAGGTATAAAACGGGTATCAATATTATTTTATTTTAAATAAACAAGGAAAAATAAGCTCCTTAAAAAAATACAGTTTCCACACACTTATAACTTTGATTGATTTTCTCACATCTTTTAGTAAAAACAGCAAATGACGACATAATTACACAAAATAAGTTTTGCACAAAACTCTCTTATCCTATATAATTTTACAGAAAAAAATACGAGGCTCCAAATGTGCCTGTACAAAAATGTCAGACCACATCACTAAGAAAACAGGCAAAGTTTTCGGTATTTCTACCTTTAAACAACAACACAACTTCTAAGTTGTTGTGTCACTGTTGAAAGGAAACTTGGGGACTGGGGTGAACTACAGAGGTCCAGGGCAGCAAAATATGCAGCAGAATAAGTCGCAGAAAAAAGCCTTGATCTCATTTTTTTTCAATCTTTAACCACAAAAAATTTGAATTAATTGATTTAATTTTATGTATCGCCTAACATGTAGATAATTCCTGTTCAGGCTTCACATCTGAAATTGGTTATTTTACAATCATACTGCTATCACTGCTTTTTACAGTAAACAATCCTTAGACTGAGTTTTTTTTTTTGCATTTTGTAAAATCTATGTCAACATAAATACTACCAATGTAATACTTAATGTCTGACCTTCGATCTCACATGAAAATAGGGGTGAAAGATTTATCGTTTTCAGATAGAAATCGCAATTTCAGACACACAATAATGTCATTGTCAAAGCTGCTATTTTGTTGCAGCGCTCCTGACTGACTCAGGATCTGTTGTGTCAACTATTTAACACATACTATTTTACAAATTTGCAGCAATTTGCATTTACGGAAGTGCTGGTAAGCAGGTCAACAACACAAAGCCTCTATTTAGGAGTACAAGTGGAAGTATCCCTTAAATAATGAAAACAGATCATTTATCATCAATATTGGATGATGAATAATGTGTTATGTGCTTTTGATAATTGATTTCCTTACTGTTGTCTATACTGTAAACATAATGAATATTGCACTGAAGCTTGATCTGAAGAAAATTGCGAATCGAATTTAAATCGCAATATCTGCCAGAAAGATCTTGTCCTAAAATCGTTAAGCCCTACTTGAAATATCTATCTTTTTGACTTAAAAGCCTAAAAAAAAATCTTATATATGGATGCTATCTGGGAAAATTTTAAAAGGGTTGTAGTTATAAACTTGTGAGCACACTTGCACGTGCCTTAACTGTTGTGAAAATGTTCTGCCAATCTGTCAGTGAAACTATCACAGCCTAAATATTGTGTTAGTTTATCTGAGATTCTCTTAAAATATCCTGATCTCAATAAAAACAGTTTCTAAATGGTTTGAATATTTGTTAAATGAATTCTTACCTGTACTTATGAAATTCACAAGTCCCTGTAGACAAGATGAGACCTTCCTCTGAGTCTTCACACTTTCATCGGAGCCAAGAAAATGATGCTTCGCTCCGTCTCGCAGCCTCTCCAGCAAGGTGGCAGCTCTGTCAGTCGTCCCTCAGCCGGCTCCTTATCTCCCCTCTCTGTTCACAGCTCAGGCTGGAGTTCAGCTCATTCACTGACAGAGAGGAAAAGAGAGAGAGCGTCAGAGCCAGACAGAGAGAGAAAGAGAGGGAGGGGTAGCGAGAGAGGGGGAAAATGACTTAAAAAGTGTGAGGAGGGTTTAGGTCAGACCCCCATTGCTTAAACTCCAACCCTTTAAATAGCCGTCATTCTCTCTCCCTCCCTCTCTCTGCAGCCGTCTTCCCTCCCTCCGCTGGAACTAATGGATGCGGAGCTGGACCTTAAAATGAGATGCCAGTGTTACTGGGAGTCATGACAGGGCGAGCAGAGCATGTGGTTGTGCAGGAAAATTAGAGGGGAGAGCCGGGAATTAGACAAAAAGTGAAGTCAGAGTGCAGACTGTAGTTTCTCTTCACCCATGTGATGATTTGTGATGTTTTCCTGCACAAAACTGCAGAAATAAACAATTACTGAATTCTTGATAAGGGAAATTCAATAGTTATTTTATATTATAGCTTGACCAAAAAAATAATTCTGGCCATGGCAAGGTATTGTCACCCTGAGTCCTGTGAATGTGGACAGCAAATGAACTGCTGGTGGAGACAAAATTCAGTTAAAAAATGGCACTTTGAGAAGAGGGTCACTTAGTGCTGGACGGTAAACTGAATCTTAAATGGGCCTGCTTGATTAATAATTTATTTAATTTCATTTTTATTATTACTGTTTTTACAGTTTTTACATTTTCTTGTTTCTACCTCACTTGCTTTTATCTTATCTTGTTTTATCTTGCTCTACGATTTGTATTCATAGGCTACTTATAATGTTCAGACATCTCCCTCTGTCCCATGCTTAAATATGTTTCCTTGACAGATTGATTGATTATTTATTTATGTTGTTGACTGACTGTATGCATGAATGTACACTGGAAAGCTACAAATAAATTGTCCCTTGTGGGATACATAAAGTTGTCTGAACTGAACTGAATGATATGAGAAGAAGACATGATGTGAATCAATAATTGTCAGTATTGTGATGAAGGTAATTCTTGCAGTAAATAAACTTGTGTGAAGGGTGAAGTTAAGCTCTAAAGTTTGTTAACTTTCTTCCAAACTGAGCCCAAACTCTGCTGTCATATAACTGATTTATTCGTGCCTGCAGATTCATAAACGCTGCACATCGAAGTTTTGCAAACGAGCAAAATATACCGCTTTGATTTTAAAAAGTACCTTAGTCTACTTAAGAGTAAGACTCAGATTCACAGAATTATATTGTTTTCTTTATATGCATCACATCCTTTACTAAATAACAAATAATGGCCTCTGTCATTTCACAGTTTTGGTTTATATTATTTATTTATTCTTTTTAACAAGTACTAATGCTAATAAAACCCCGAGAAGTGATGTCTTTGGCTTTGTTTGAACAGTATCAAATGATTTTTGTTGTGGTATATTATCCTGCATACCCCGATGTATATGCTGAACATCCAGTCTGCTGAGGTGTTCCTACCCTTCAAACTGATGTTTGTTTGATTTATATTATTGAAGAATTAACAAGCAGTGTTCCCCACACATGGACTTTGTCTGGAAGTCACTTTCAGGCATTTTACAGTCAGTATATCAAATAATTTTCTCATAAGTTACGAGATGCGTGGTCAATTAATAAACAGACACAGTGCCTCACGCTGCACACACAACGCTGCCTGTATGCAAACTTGTGCCATTTCTTTGTAAGTGCAGCAGTTAGTACACAACATGTGATGAGAAAGTGTTGTTTATGCCATCTCTTCATGATGTTGCAGGTCCGGAGAGAAAAAGAGAGATCACGTTGAGCCTCATGCATGTTAATAAACAGCATCATCCTGATTGAAGATCACTGTTACAATGACACAGTGTTTAAAACGATAAACCACCTGGCCATAACTTCTCTGAAAACATCGCCTTCCCTTGTGTATCTGCCATTAAAACGCCTGATTTGGAGTCTTGTTGCCAAGGTTTCAGTTAAAAATACTTAAAAAATGCACAGAAACATGACCAGAAAGATGCAAATAACTAAGTAGAGAAGGAAGCAGCATCAAAAAAAAGGAAAACTGACACTTGCGTAATTGTAGTAAGTAAATACTAAGTCCTGCCCCTTTATCTTTCAGGAGGCACATTGTTTGACTTGATCATATATCTTGATGTATCTTTATTTGCTTCATACTTGGAACCCCAACCACCACACTCCAAAATGTGAGTCTTCTCCTGACTCTGTGAAAGTCAGAGATAGATGTCTACACTGGCTAAAACCACATTTTATTACACATGTGGGCACATCTGAGTGAACAAATCTGCTCCAAAATCCATGATTATAGGTATATTTCCAGTTATTACCCCGTGGGTGATAAATTAGTAAAAGCTGTAGTCAAACAGTGAGTCCAGTGTCTGATTTCAAGAGAAAAAATTTCCTTGCTTTGATATTTGCTTCTTCTGGACAGACACGGTTACATACTAATAAATTTAACAGATGGTGAAGGCATATTTTTTTCACTGTTGTATACAGCCATTATGGAAAAGATTGAAAGTGAGCTGCCACTGGAGATGTCAAAACAGAGGTACTTTGTTAAAATTCTGGATGTAAAGAAAAGATACAACTTGGGGAAGCAGGCAACATGCCACCATACGGGCTCAGCCTCCACACAGTTTAGCCTTAATATGATTAAACGAGGATAAAGCAAGCATCAGCTTAAATCTTTAAACTGAGTCTGTAAGGATGGTTAAGGGGGTCAAGACATGCTGGTTTGTTACTAATATAATGTGGAGATTGGACTCACATAGGGGTTTCTTAATTGCATAGTGTAGATTTTCCTCATATTAGGGGCCACAAAATCTCAAACAGTAATTTAAATGCACATCCCAAGACCTTACATGATAGTTTAATTATTAGAAGGATATATGAAAACTAACAATGTGGGACTGACCATTATTTGATAAATTGGTTTTCATAATAAATTAAACTGATCAAGAAATAAACAAAACCAGATCTGTGCATCTAAAACATTAATTGTATTAAAGTAAGGTACAAAAACGAAAAACAAAATCTAAACAAGTTTTATGTTTTTTGTCAGTGACTGAGCCTTTAAACTGGCTACTTTCCTTTAGACTGTCCCGATTGTATTTTTAACCTCGTACCTGTGCTAAGGTTGCTCCATCTGGGCAAAAACCATAAGCATGATTTTTTCGACAGATACTGAGATCACGATTGCAATTACATAGTTAAATGCTCTATAGACTGTAATTTCGAACATCAAGGAACAAGCTATAGCTGAAAATATATATGTGAAAAAAATGACTTAAATGAAATTATATAAAATAAAAATATTAAAAAAAGACAAAACAAGTGCATGTCCTTTGGTACATTAATCTTCAATGCCAATTATTCCAGTTTAATAATTGTGGGAGGCAGTAAATGTAACTGTGATCAAAATTGGATTAATTGGCCATTTCTAACTTGGTCACTAATCCACCTGTGCTCTGAACATAGTTGTGAATATATTAGAAGTATCAGGCCTATAAAAAGTTTTTACAGAACATTCCTTCTTGCTTAGAAAGTGGTATTTAATTAGTTACCACGTCAAATGGTGCTTTGCAGCCAACTGTGTCCCTAAATGCCCTTTTTAAACAGTTTATGTAAAAAGAATGAGCCCTTGTTAATGTCTTTTGTTCAGGTTTAGAAACAAGCCCATGGCTTTCTCTGATCCTGAATTATAGTGAGTTTAACTATGTACAACATGAACTGTATGTTTACCCCCTACTTATTCACATACCCTCACCAGTGACAACAGGTGAACACCAATATTTTCTTTCAAAAAAGTAGGTACAAAAAAAACTAAGGACCACTGCTGTAAAAGATGCCATAAACGAGGATCCATAACAAGAAGAGGAGTTGGTTCTGATGTCCCAGAAAGCTAACAGCTAGCCAGAATTAGCTTATATTCTCTTGCTCATTGCCCACCATGTTTTTTTTTTTTTAAATTAAGTTGTATTATAGCCATGTGGGATTGGAAGCTGTTGAAGTTGATACCCTGTTTGTAGGTGAGTGAGTCTGTTTGTGTGTTGTGATGATTAACTTGCTGCATGCCACACACTATAGAAACAAAACTGTTAAATCGGTTCACTCTCATAGTATCAAACTTTAGTTTACATTTATAAGTACTTTCAAGTGCACTAGGCTCAAGCAGATAAGAGACAAAAAATTTTGGCAGGATAGCTGTAATAAAAACATCCTAGAGTGTTGTTTGTAATTGAAACTCCATCAGGAAGTTGTATGTGGCCTGAGATCTCTCATGTAACCTCTACAGGTATCCTCCAGTAGAGTCAAGTGCATTTCAAATTACATTCATCATTTAACCAGACAGACACATGAATGCAAGGTTTAATAGGAAGTGTGATTCTGATCTAAGGATTTTCTTTAAAGTTGTGTAAATACGAGCCTAAAAACAATTGTCAAGTAAAAATGATTCATTAATGTAAAGATTTAGCCTGCTCTGTAGTAGGCCAAAAAGCAATTTTGTCTTTGGCTGTGCTTCTATAAAGGGGCTAGAAGGAAGAGCACATATCTCTTTCAAATCTCAGAGCACAACAGGGCTAAGTAGATTTGTCACTTTTCATTGCAGCATGGTCGTATTAAGGTAAACAATGCTGCAAGGACAACATAATATCTGTACCCCTGTAGAATTGAACAGGATACAAAGTTCATGTCAGAATCGAGTTCATGCATGTGCTGAGGAGGGTCCACTCACAGACAGGGGATAAACTCATAAATCTGCTGCCATCCATTAAATCAAATCTGCTCTTAGGCTTCAGAAGACCCCAGGGATCCAGTCAGAGGGGTAGCGCTAAAAACTGAGAAAATGTGTGTAAACCCCAGAAAATACATCACACCGTGGCCCCTTTTAATTTAAGTCTCCACATGTGTTTCACATGTACTGCAGGTCACTTTACAGCACATGTGGCTCAGACACAAACCAGAGAGCATTTGCAAGATATTGCTACTGCAGCTATAAACAACATGTTAGCTATGATTGCAACACGAAAATCTGCCAACAGTGGAACATAAACATCAAGTTAACAATTTCTGCTACAAAAGAGAGAGTGCAGCCAAGGTTACAGCTCTGGAAAGGCTTGTACTTAGGAAATGGGACTCAGCGAAATGTTAGCATCAACATGCTCCCCATGAGAATGTAGATCTGCTGTTTTTGAAGAATAGTGATATATTTTCAGACAAGATATAAGATTAAACAGTACCGCCTATGTTGACATACTTGTTGACGCGTTAAAATAGCATTAAGTGAGCCACCATTTTGGGTAGATCCTTTGACAGTGTGTTCAGGTCTCTTTGCCATTTAGACTCCACAAACAAAAAATTTACAACAACACAATAGGCCACCCCATCTACTCACTCATAACAACAGACCTTTAAGAAGCACCAACATAGAGGGAAAGAAAGACGCAAGTATTGCACTGGAGCACTTCAATGCACATGACAAAAAGTACAACTCAACCTCTCTTTCTCCTCTTGTTTACAGCACAAGTAACTGCCTGAAATGTCCCCTTCCTCTTGCTCTCCAAACAGACCTACCAGTGTTACGTCATGCTGTTGTTTTATCAGGGGTTTAAGCTTATATGTTCAGGATGGTAAGCCCAGTGCAGAGCATAGACTGTAGAAAGAATCAAGACGGCATTGTTTCAAGAAATGAGCCCGTCCACATGAAAACACTGAGAATTAGGGGAGGGTAGAATTATCGATTCATCAATGCATTGCAATATTTCCCCTCCCAATTCAATATCGATTGAGCAAATCCTCTGAATCGATTCACCTCCTGGCCAGTGGGGGGCGCTGTGCACTTTTTCTTAACAATACCCAGCCTTACTGAGAATGCTGCAGTACATATGCCAGGCCTGTAAGTGGCTCTGTAACGCTGACACGGACATACACATAGACCAGAGATGAAGACATGGAGTATGCGCAAACATCATGAGCAATGTAAAAAGAAACACTGCTGTATGCTGTTCCCCATGTTCACTTGTTGCTCGGGGTGGTCGTAGAGGAGCAAAAGATTTTGCTTTAAAAGCCAAAACAAGCTCAGTAGCTTCTGCAGCACGAACATGACACTGTATTCCACCATTGTTTCTGTTGCTGACAGTGTTTGCGCATAGGGTGTAAGGGAGAGGTGGGGCTATGACGTAATTGTTTCTGAAGCTATCCGTATTTGTTGTACACACAGAAACGCAATGCCTGTAAGGTTTTTTCACTCACTTTTCAAAACTGGCATTAAAACGTATCATAGAAAAGCACATTCATGAATAAATGTGCAGAGCAGATGTGCAGAGACTCAGACCAAAACCAACGTCTGTTGAAATAACACAGGTGCACTTGTGTTGGAGATTAAAGTGAGTGTTACAGATTCAGATCATTCTTTACAATAAAACATCCAATTCCTCAGTCACACCACTGACCCTACAATTGGCCATAACAAGATAAAGAAAATATAAGCCTGCTGAAATAATAATGTGGTGAGAGCAAGAGTTTTAGTGTCACCACCATGGAGAAATTTAGGATTAAAGAACCCCAAAAATGACAAGGGAGATATTCAAGACCATAAAATGGTTAAATTTCAGCAACGTTGAGGCTTAATTGATCTAAACAAAAACAAGAAGTCAATAATTCAGTAACTCTGTTTACAATCGAGCACGTGCTGAGTGCCGGCCACCAGCCAAGTTGGCAGATAGATTTTTTACTGACCAAAATAAAAAGTTGTATTTTTGCGAGACAAACCTTTGTGAATGTAATTGTGTTATGGTATAATGCTTCACCGATATAATTGTTTATTCTTCTATAAAACCACAACATTTAAAAAGAGAGATATATATGTTTGCTTACATCTGTCATCATTTGTCTAAAAAGGGTTTTATATGCTATATACTGAATGCTTCATTTAATCAACTAAACAGAATTCTCACTAATTGAAATTTCTATCAGTGCAATAAACAAAATATTTACTGGTTATACCAACATATTTTACTGAACAGGTACGGATCTAATTATTTTTTAAAAAGCTTAAGCTTTGTGAATTATCTTAAATGTCTTACAATAAAAAAAATGCAATTTTGTACAGTTGTAATTTCTTGAAAATCAAAGAATATTATTTAATAGGGATGCACAACATTTGATTTTTGCTAATACTCGATATTTCCAAACTTATTTATCACCTATACCAGTCTTTTTTGTCTATAGCATAAAGGCTCCATTTAGCTAAAAAAAAGAAACAGATGTGAAACAAGAAAAATAACATTTTATTTTTTAATAAATGACACTTTTGATTTATGAAAGTTGACCATCAGTGTTGATGAGGTAAACCAATATGGTGGATTTGTACATTCTGTCAATATCACAAGAAGTATATGGGATATAGTATATGGCCAATATGTATAGCCAAAGTATTGGCTGTAAAAATCTGCAAAAGTATTAATATCTGCCAATACAGATACTGTCCCAATAATATCGAGAATAACTATCATTCAAATATTTATATTTGTCACATTTTCATGGCAAACTGTGTCTTTTTCTTTACTCCATGACTACAGTTTATTGATATTTACATTAACAAATTGATGATCCACAATCCGTGAGGAGGGCTGACTCAACAAAATACTGAAAAATTATCTGTATCATAATGACTCCTTTGCAACACAAAGTAATTAATAGGTTAATTTCCTTTTCAGTGGCCTGTCCTCAGAAATCTGAAGCTCTTTCTTTCTTATAGAATTTGAGGGATAGTGTTGATACAGGACGGATACTTCAAAGGTCTCTTTTCATGAATCTACATGATTTGCAGTTTCCTGAGCACTTTGCTGTTGAACAGAGACTAAACATTTATTGGCCGTTTGCAAAGTGAGATTCCAGCTTAAAAATTATGGTTAATTCATCCATGTTACCCCATCCTGTGCTCTGTAATTTCACCAGGATAAAACAGCCACAAGAAAAAGTCGAACTGCCTCTCGTGACCTTTTAACCATGCCGTAATTACAGAGCTCAGTGGTTTATGGGTTGTTTAGGCTCAACTGCTCACCTAAACTGAACCATAAGAAGTTTTCTTTTTTTCCCAAATGCAAGTGAAGACTAGAAAAAGGAAGGGAAGCACAATATTACTGGAACAATCAGTATTCACAGATAATTACCAATATCTAAGCAGAACATTTGGGTATAAATGCCCCCTATACTGGCTGTAATGTTAGTAGAAATACAAATGTATCGCAATGGTTCACTTTATTAACACTAAATGTCTAATTTTATAAATAAAAAGTAAAATTTATTAAAGATTAAATGTTGTTTTTCTTGCTTCACATCTGCCACCATGAACGAATATAGCAGATTGGATATCAGCAAAAATTCAACATCATACATCCCTGAAAAGATGCATTTCATTTTCTGATATAATTTACAGTGACCATGCATTGTCACTTATTTATGCTAATAAAATCTCATTTGAGATGACCCAAGTTGAACTTATTTTAAATCACTTGGAGTTAATGTATTTCCATTAAAAGGCAGACACCAGTCAGCTATCAAAGTCAGCCTTGTACTTAGGACTCTGAAGTTTTCTTTTGCACATGGATTCTGACAGATGGATTATGAAAAATATTTGCATTGAAACTTTCCCAATTTTTGATTATAATCACTAGATGATCTCTAGATGACTATAAGCATGGCGTGAGCTTTAATGGTGAAGGAATTTAAGCTGTCTCATCCTCCATAGTTAAAGATGACAGTTCCAAGAAAAAGAGAATTGAGGGTAGATAAGGATAAAAATGTTAAAAAGTGACAAGTTTAGGAAAAGTAGCCAAAAATCCCTTGAGATTGCTTTTACTGTAAAGTGATTAATTTCTGTCAGTTTTGATCCACTCAATCATCCTCATCAGCCAGTGGCCGTATTTTTTTAAATTTAGATTTATTTATATTTTTGTTTATATCTATCTTTTTTATATATCTTTCTATCTACTTTTAATAACTGCTCTTGGAATCCTAATTTCCCTGAGAGAGTTTCCAAAAGAGATTAATAAAGTTCTATCTAATCTAATCTAATCTAATCACCAAAAAGAAATCAAACAACATTAATATTTTTTTTCTTGTTGCTAATTTCAAGGCATAACCCTGAGGCTTAAACCAAATCATTTTCTTACAATCAGGCCACAGCCTTTACTCTCTTAACACTTGGCCTGACTGTCTTGACTCTAAAGACAATGACATTTTCCCAGAATGTTTTACGAGATTTATTATCCACAATCTGACAGTAACACAAACACAGAAACACCGCATAGCTCTCTCTCTTATATGCTCTCTTTCATTTTAATGAGCCACTAAAACGTCAGCAGAGCAGTGACACTTGCAAGACTCTTCGTTTGTTTTAACAGGTAATAACAAGAAACTCCATCAGCCCACATTGTGTATCATTATTGCAGCTGGACTAAGGCTGGTAAATGTCAGAAGAACCATAAAACTGATGGGGCAAGTGATGTGAGGTGAGAAAAGGTAGTGAACTATTAAACAAGTACGTATTTAACTGAGGAATAAACACCCTCCAATGATAAAACACTGTCAGTGAAAGGAGACTAATGAGGTCTAGTTTATCAAGAACTTTTTAAAATATCCCAAACAACTAATCTCCTCACAAATCTTGTTATGAGTGGCTGAATAACAAGCATCAGTTGAAAAAAAGAAGTGAGATGAAGAGGCCTGCATTCTCAGAA
>JBAMNC010002434.1:0-29273 GCA_037902135.1 Cetoscarus ocellatus
CCATCTGAGAAAGAGCCTGAAGAAAAGTGTTTAAAGAAACATATCTGTCAGGGTATTGGATGATCATTCTGTCAATCAGTATTTATACGGGTCCGACCAGATAATGTAGTAGGCGGTAATTATTACCTTGGATATGAAGTTACTATAGGTTGGTACAGTTAGGTTGCTGCTGGAGCTCACAAGAGTGCTAGAATCAGAGACAAGGACAGGATTGATGTTGGTGAAGAGTTGCTGCTTTTTTTAGTTACAACTTTAGAACAGTTTGTAATCCTCAAGGGTTATCAAGGACTATTTTTGTCCTTTCAGGCAATTTTTTGCTCAAATTTTGGCCATAATTTTGGTTGTGTTACTCCATATGGAATGATGTTTCGTAGGAAGGTTTTTTTCATGAAAAGTCTTAAAACTCAAATTTCAATTTTTTTCAGAGGTCAAAGAGCCAAATTTATGACCCTTTTAGGTTATCAGAAGACATTAAAGTCCTCGCCCAAAAACTGCTCTAAAAACATAACAGGTTAATATTTTTTGTTCTTTTTTGGTCAAATTCATTCAATCAACTCAGTCCTAATCAAAATACCAAATATTAAATTATTTACTTTATTTTTACCCTTTAAATGCCAAATTGATTACATGATTGCCACTGTTTTTATTATTAGGAATACAACACAATAAATGAGTTATTTTTAATATAATAAATGTTGGAGGGCTGGGGATTTTTTTTTTCTTTTTTTGAAGAGAAGGCCTAAATGTACATACAATTAGTAACAAAATTGATTTTCATGCGTTGTATTTTATTTTTTATTTTATTTTATTTATTTTTTGCAGTGTCAGATTCGTAATTTATTACCCTTTGAGGTCATCAGAGAACAAAAAAGGCCTCACCCAAAAAACTGTTATAAAAACATAACAGATTAACATTTTTGCTTATTTTTTGCTCAGATCTTTCAATCAACTTCAGTCCTAATAAAAAATACCAAATATTATTATTTATTTTATTTTAACCTTTAAATGCCCATTTTATTACCTGATGTCACTGTTTTTATGAAAAACAAACATAAAAAATGTTATTTTCCTTATAGTAAATGTTGGAGAGCTGATAATTTTTTTTTAAAGTTCACTCTTAAATATACATTAGAGTACTGATAACATTAAGTTTATGCATTGTTTTTTTTTTTTTGCAGTGTCAGATTCTACCTTACTACCCTTTCAGGTTAACAGGACAACAATGCCCACTGAGTCCCATTATAACCACAATTTTAATCACACAATCTTTACACAATATAGTCATGCATTCTCTCATTCGGGGTTTAATCTTGGAGAAAAATAGTAAAATCTGTCATTTTCACTGTTTACCATGAAATGGGACAATTTTCCCATTGTATGTTAATGGATAAAACACTTGTCATTTCCTTAATGGCAAAAAACAACTATGAAAATACTGTAGCAGTGCTATTTTCCATGCACTTTTCCTGAAATAATTTTAAATCAGCATTGGATTTATCAATATGAAGATTTATCCTCCGTGTTGCAACTATTTTGTCAACCACAATCAGCACTCAGAATCAACTGAACATAGAAGGCACAGAAAATACAAAGAAAGGATGGAGAGCTCAACACTGAAATTAAACAAATTTTACCATTGTAGGTCTATACATGTACTGTGTGGGGGGGGGGGGGGGGGGTGCGTGGGTGTGTGTGTGTGTGTCTGAAGTGGACAGACTGACCTTTGCTTGACCTTATTGTAGAACTTGTTATGTCTCATAATATGTCTTTAGCATACTTTCACATACATGTACTCTCTAAAGTAAATTAAAGCATGGGCCCCTGCTTTGATGCACCTCACAGAGCTCACTGTGAAGTAAACACACACAAGGGTCGTAAATTAGAGCAACCCACAAGGTTGATTGTAAATAAGTTTTCTCCTCTGTTGAGTATATCTATGTTGGGTGAAACCTCTCATAACCTGCTTATTGTATACCACCTTAAATTCAAGCTATTCAAGTCACCATCAAAATCTTATATCAGTCTGCCATTACAAACACCATCAACTTGAGGAGGATTTCTTCACATTAGCACCAATAAACAGTTCCAGGAGTGAGGTAGTTAAGTCCATAACATACGCAAAGTCAAAGGAGGTAATTTTAAGTCCAAAGATAATGCAGTTTCAAAGGTAAAGATAAGGCTTTAGTTCAGAGTCCAAGGAAATGTATTTGAAGGTGCTAATGTGTTTTAGGTAAAAGGGGAAACTGCCTAATGGGCAAAGTTTGAGTGTAGTTGCAGATACAAAGCCTACCACACCCCATAGTGCAGTAGAAACATATAACTTACTTAAGTGACAACTTACGTAACATTTAATGTTTCCTTTTAAGAGTTTGTTCTATTTTATCAGCATAGTTTATATTGTTTTTTGTCAGTTTTGTTTTGAACAATATGTTAGTCATAGAAATCAAAACAAAGAAATAAGCAGTGAAACAGATATTTACCACTTTTTCTCAGGAAGAAAAAGTTTAATAATAATCATTTAAATCAAATCATTTCTAATTACATTTTTATTTTTTGTTTCTTGTATTTCATCTTTTTTATCCCATATCTTATGAGGGTTTACAGCAGATAGTGGATAAATGCTTTCATACTCTTCACTGTGACTGCAAGTTTCAAAGGCAGTAAGTTGCAGACAGAGATCCCCATCCTGACATGTATGTTTTGTGTTGCTTGATCAGAAAATTACTTTTTTAGGTGAATTACTGGCCCAGAGCACTTGATTGGCAGTTACTGCTTATAATAATCTATACTCTATTAATACATACCATTAATCAGCTAAAGTTTGGTTGTTGCTCACTGTTGTTTCATTGATGAAGAATTTCTTGTTTCCTCACTTCCCAAAAGCTGCTTGAACTATTCATTCAAATATATCAAAACACATAAAGAAATGTACATATCTGTAGATTTTTAATACTGGCAGTGGTATAAGGGGAGGTATTCTCCAAGTACAAGAGAATGCACCTGTACCTGAAATGATGTTCTGTATGGTTTATTGTGATTTAGATAATGTTCTGTGTGTTGTACAAGGGTGCAAAAATCCTAGAAGGTAAAGTTTTACATGTTTTTTTGGTTTTCACAGGATGTGAATGTTTCACCTTGTGTAGATGACAATTAAAAAGCAACAGCTCCACATAGTTGGTCGCTTCTAGCCTCACACTATTTTCCCCCCAACCCCTTGCACTGATCATGTAGCTGGATGCCTTGATTATTGTTGTTTTTTGAACAGTTGTGTGTTCTGCACCATTTTATGCGCATGTGTATTTGTAAGACATCGTATGCATGCACAAGATAAATAAAAGAAGACTAATTCACAGAAACAAGCTATCCTGAGTTTTACCAGAGATCACAATAGGACTGAACAATACAGAAGATACTATAAATAGGATATTTTTTTGATCTGCAATATGAATGACAATGCAATAAAGTGGAAGTTAGTCCAAATAAAAAGCAAACAATAGTTACACAAGAACTCTGCGGTGTCCGGATGGAACAGGATTTCAAGCATGTTACACACAGCTCAATAATTTCAGGTGGGGTCTTTGTTCTTTTCACCTCATTTAGCTCATGTGATGCAGTTTGGTATGACTTTCACTTTTTAAAAAGTCACAGCTTTGAACTGGCTGTGTCAGACAGGTGAAATCCTTATTCAACAGGGCTGTGTTGCCTGCACTAAGAAACATCATTTTAACATTAGCCCTGTTGCAGCCAGGTACACCCATACAATTTATTTTATTCTGTTTTTCTTGATCATTGGTAAATGGCAATCATTATTGAGATTGTGATGCTTGGGAATTAGTCATACCCTTTCATCACAGGAAAACCAGCACTGATATTTAAAGATAACCAAATCAATAGTTACCACCTAATAAGCTGGTAACTTATTGATGTAGCTGGAATTTACTCCCTTATCAGAGGTAACCAGGGCAACCATGGCTTTGCTGTTACTTGCATGTTGCGGTAACAGTCATTAATCATATGGCATATCTCTAAGGCACATAGAGACATTTAATCACTCCTCCTTTTTTTCTCTGTCTTCACAATAAGCATGGATCACCCATGCATCATCATTGTATTCTGAAACATACTTTGCTTTAACTTGGGCTCATATATTGATTTTGATTCTTGAAAGACTTGGGTTCATATCTGATTCTGATGACTGCTGTTAGTATGTTCACTATTACAAAGTAGTACCCAAAGTAACCAAAGCCATCTCTGTTCTCTGTCAGATACTGTGTTAGAGCTCCAGTCACTTTACCGGCCCCCTCCCCCACATGGGTCCAGTCTGTTTAGATTGGTTTGACCAGCCTTATCTGTGGTTATTGGTCAGCCTGCACAGTTCAGCACCATGTTTTCAAAGCTCTGTATTCCTTTTACAGTCTTTGCTCTGCACTAAGCTAGCAACCTTAAGCAAATGGGACCAGGGGAATCAGGTGCTCCAGACAGCCACTGGAGCTGTTAAAAGGGGGGAGAGAGAAGTCCTGATAGAGTGGGCTTTGTTGTCTTGCATAAAGAAGTACTTTGTGATAAATCAAACACTATTATGGGTATATAGAGCTGTGTTAAAATTCTTACAATTTTAAAATGTTATTATCTAAAACAAAACCTCAAATTTAAAATATCCTGTGTTTGATTTAGCTTTTAAGAGTGGCCCTAACACACCGTAATACTTTGTTTTTAAAATTAGTAATGATTTGAGAACAGCTCACTGTGCAGTCTGTGGCTGTTCCATAGGCTAAAATTTATCTTTAAAGTACGTGTCATCTGATTCGACTCATTCATTGAATATCAAAAATCATAAAACATGGTTGCTCCTCCTATCACAGTCCAATTATTTTTCCTATAAATGTGAAAATCATCTGTGTCTGTATGATAAGAATGCATCATAGAATCACATTAAGCCCTATGATCATTTCAATGTTTGAGGCAATTTGAGGTAATATAAGGAGGACATCACAGCTACAGTTCTGTCCTTGTTTCTGTCTCCCCAACCTGTCTCCTCATTGACTATGTCCTCAGATGGAGAGGATCACCTTTATTTCTGCTCTGATCAACCTTAGAGGTCAATGATAATGATCAAAACAATTTCTACTGAGAGCCAGAGAGAGAGGGTGTTAATACGCCCCTGCCTTTAACCTCCCACTCCTCTGCTTCATGGCTTCAATTACTTAGTGTGCCGGCATTAGTATGAATAATGCAAAGGTCCCTGCTCTGGCCTGAGGTATTATGTATGTGACATGAAAGAAAAAGGGCAAAGGGTCTCAAGAGCAATCAAAGAACAGACATTGGAGGAGGTGAAAACAGAATGTGTTAATGACAGGTCATCTGAATGGGCTAAATCACTGATCTTATGTATTCACAAACATCACCCTGCGTGATCCAGCATTTTTATATTTAACCTGTGCTTACAGAGTAGCTTTTTTAGCTTTGCATTTGGTGGTTGTTTCTCCCAGTGAGGCCTTAAAGGTAATTAAAATGAAAGTGTAATCTCTACTAGGAGGTTATGATCAAACTGCACGCTGAAATGGGTACAAGGACAAAACATGATATGATAAATTCTCTGTAGGCTGGTTTTATTATCAGTAAGTCTGATAAATATGGCTGCATTTTGTCTACATGACATCCATCTTACCTGCAATCTGTTATCTTCTTACTTGCCTTAACAGCACCTCTCTCCAACACAGAATTTTGTCCCATGATGCCTTGCCACACTATTAAGGAGCATTTTGTACACTGTCTCAGCCTATAAATAGCAATTCTGTCATCAAAACTAAATAAAATTTTGAGTGAATTTTGTCCCAGTTTTCCTTTGTTACATGAGCCGATATAACTGGAATTCTGAGAGTTCAAAACCACAAATATTCTGGGTAATACAAGAATACTCTGTAGAGCGTTGCCAGCTGCATGGTGACTAGTGACATGGCGACACCAAGGAGTGAGATGAAGGTGAAAAGGCAGACTGTATGACAAGTAGTTGAGCATTCATTGACCAATTTTTGACTTATAGACCAGCCATTGTCAGGGTCATGCTAGATTTTTGCTGATGCAGGGCTTCACTGACCAATCCACTGAGACATTTGATGGTATCATCACTTAAGTGATTTAGGTTGACTTATATTCACACCTTTACCATTTTAAAACACCTGCTCCTCTCTTTTTATAATTCATGATATTTATTTAAGAGTGTGGTGAAAAATAGACAAACTCAGAGAAATGACAATGACAAAATGCACCCACAGAGGTATTTGGAAAAAGACAAGTGGGGAAAAAAAAGTTCAGCAGTGGCTATTAATGTGAAGTGAACCCATAGTAAAAGGCTGTGTGAAATTTCTACCCAGCCTTTGGTGAGACTTTCCCCGCTCGATACCTCATCTGTCTCTGTCACACCTAAATCAGAGAGGTACACAGTGAAAAACAGCCTGCTGTAGATGGGAGGGAACTCATGAGTAAGAGAGGAGATAAAGTGTATTTTCTTGAGCGTGCATCTCTGCATCTATCTGCTGTGCCCTTCAAGTGCTCATGTGTTTTTGTTTGTGATCTGTGTGCCCAGCATCAATGATTCATCTGCGTCCGTCTCCCACACACTGTCTGCCAGACTGAGGAGGGAGAGTGTTGTTTGTTTTAAACCAGCGTGTGCCATTTAAGAGCTCAAAGGTACCAACACATATCACCTTTATTACAAGGAACTCAACAAGGAGCGGGATTTGGTGTCACAGGTCATTTTGTGGGGTAGTCCAGTGTGACAATACACCACAATGTTGACTACCCCTTAATGAAACACAACATGCACAAACAGCAATGTTTCTTCTTGGAAAATTTTGAGCTTTGACTTGTACGTCAGCAGTATTTTTGCTGCATTAGCCTCACTGGTACCTACAGTTTTCAAAGGATCCACACTTTGTATTGCTCCATTCCATTGTACAGTTTTGCTTCAACCTCATGGGTGGACCCTCTCCCACTGGGATAATTTCTGGAGCGTAGTGCACAGCAAAGACAATTTGGCCACATGTTATGGCTTCAGTTGCTCAGTCTAAGAGTACACTCCACCGGCAATTAAAAAGTTGCAGGTTTGTGCCCAGCTCTAGCTGTCACATGTCAGTGCATCCTAAGTTGCTCCCACTGCTGCATCAGTGGAATGGATATTAAAGAGCGTTGAATGTGTTAAAGTAAATACAATAGTGAATACTGATGCTCTAGACACCTTATGTAGAAACTTCAACTGTCAGTAAAAGAATGTGAGACTGAATAGGTGGGAATGGGTAGATTGTGAGTAGTCAAAGAGTCCAAAATATATAAGCTGAAGTCCATTTACCATTTTGTAAACCTGTATAACTTAATTTCAATCCCATATTTTAGCAGCAACAGCAAATCAAAGGAATTAGGATTGGTTTGTACTGTAAACCCATTATAGTTATGTGGATCATACTGTGGATTCTGAATATTGTTATGGTGCAGTTAACAGTATTATTAATTAGTATCATTTATTTCAGACTTCTTTGTGTTTTAAGTTATTTTGGGTCAATTTGACCATGTGACACACATAGTCTAGAAGAGTTGGCACATAGTGGCTTCAGGCATATTAGTCTATAATTTGCTTTTAGGGTGCATAGTATAGGTGCAAAACCAAATGTAAGAGAATGGAGTAAGTGATTGTTTATTCATATGTGTATTTAGTGCATGCAATTAATCAGATCAATCTAAGGGCTCATAATTTCGTAGACCAGGCGGGGGCGCACACTGCCCTGCGCCGCACCTGCCCAGCGCCATGCCTGCGCCGCACCTGCGCCCCGCCAACGGGGTGTGTCCAGGGCATTTTGCAAGTTTCGTGCACGGCGCAGGGAGGCGCATCCAAGCCTCCATCCCTCCAACCGGAGGCAAGTGGCAGAGAGGGAGGAGAGGAGGCGTGAGTGGGTTTAACACCAGCCGAGTGTAATGTTCACCAATCAAATGAACGCCTCTCCTAGCCTTTAAATGCCGCTGCGGGCGAGGCGCAATGACAATTTCTCCTCGGGTGGCGAAGAAGGACAGAGCTGCTGTCACTTTTGCAGCAGAGAGCGCAGGGGCCACCGGGCCGCGATGCGTGTCACTGTGTGGGACCACCTCGTGGGACAGATGTAATCTGTTCCATGTCAAGAACGATGGCAAGTAACGAAGTACAAATACTTCGTTACTGTACTTAAGTAGAATTTTCAGGTACTTTGTACTTTTAGAAGTATTTATTTCTCTGACGACTTTTTACTTTTACTCAGTTACATTTTCAACATAAATATCTGTAATTTCTACTCCTTACATTTCCAAAAAAAGGCTCGTTACTTGATATGTTTAGCCTAAGCAACGCCGCTCCTCCCTTGCAATTTCATTGTACTTGTTTGCAATTTCGTTGTACTTGTTGCAATTTCGTTGTACTTGTTGCAATGACAAATAAAGTTCTATTCTTTACCCAAAACACACACTGTGCGTAGGACACCATTTTGCGCAAGAGGACGCATTCTCCGCTGTCCGATGCAGCCACGATCCGCTCTGTGGACTACAGGCCTGATATTTTCCATTTAAAGTGTGGCTGTTACCATTGTTTGTCTGTCAGTAATTTCATTTTGCAGTGCAGCCGATGTACATGTGAACATTTGATCTAAATGCCTCCCAAACCGCTCAGCGTCTTTGCGCACCACTCTTCTGTCTGCCAGTGAGCGTAAAGATGCAGGGACAGTGAGGGATCATCAGTCACTTTGTGTGATTTTACAATTCAAGCGGAGGTTTTTGATAGCTCATGTGCTCTGTTTAAGTTGAACACAAAGACTTAAAAAAGGCGAGTCAGCCTGTTGATGAATCAAAACTCAACATTTATTCATCAGTCCAGCTCTGACCCTCTGTTTCACTCACTCACTGTTTTCTAAATGATAAATTCATCCTGAGGTTTCCTGCATCACATATTGTCCATGATATAAAAAACATCTTTGATGGATCAAGCTCCAAATACAGTCTACTAGTGCTGCGGTTCTCAATCTGTGGGTGGAGACCCATAAGTGGGTCTCAGAGCTGTTTTCACTGGACGGTGTATAAATTAGGTGAAAATGTGTTAAAAATGTCTTCAGTGTATGGAGGCCCTAAGAGGACAAACATCCATCAGAGTATGTCAGAGTATACCACTAGAATAAACCAGACGCAGGAGGAGACATTGCTGTGTGTGTGTGTGCGTGCAAGCCTACGCGTGTGGTGTGTGTCAGAGCAGGCCTGCCACTCCGCACAGTGAGAAACTGTTGCCTGATGTGCTATTAAAAAAGTGCTATTAAAAAGGTTGATTAAGAGTTGGGGCCTATGAGCATGATTTGTGACACCATAGTTTAGAAGCTAATCCTGGTCAAAATTCAATGTTCAGAAGTGTGATGTGTTAACTTTAAGTGTACAATACAAATGCCTAAGGACTATATAGTGAAGTACATTAGGATACTAGGCAGGTAGCTTTTGTTCAAACAATAACATTGCTAAAGTAGATTCCATATAAAATTATCCTGTGTTTAATAGCTTTGCAGCTAGTGAATCGTGCAATAGAAATACATTTTACTTTTAAAAGTACTTTTGAGTACATTTCAGAGCCTGTTCTTTTTACTTTTACTAAAGTAGATATTTGGATCAGTACTTTTTACTTTTACCAAGTCGTTTTTTTACATAGGTATTTTTACTTTTACTCAAGTAAGGAATCTGGGTACTTTTGCCATCTCTGTAAATTGGAGTACAAATTCAGTGATAATTACATTTAAACACAGCAGCAGGCTAATCCATTCATCATGCTTGTGATCTGCCAAATAGCAGAACCTTTGGTGAAATATTCCCCCCCGATATCTCCTCCTCATCCTCCTTGCAATAATGTACTCCTCTTTTTAGATCACGTTAAGAATAAAGATTAAAACAGAGAAATATGGGCAATCACAGGTAAATCCTTAAGACACCAAGTGACATTTATTTCAGCGAGCGTCTCTCTCTTTTTTCTTTTCTTTTAAATTTCATGAGATGAGAGAAGACGGGTACTCCATATCGATGATGTGGCTGTTTGTGGTTGGATGAGTGATGTGAACTCATTTGCTTTGCGTCACTCTTCCAGCTGCCATCAGGTTGAGTTTCCATTATGACAAACGTCTTTGATCTGACATCAAATATGACAGGACTATTAATATAGATACAAATGTATGTGCTGGTTCAGACGGTTACATTAAAGGTAACATATCATGCTGTTTTCCTTGTCTTTATGCCAATCTGGGATGCATTTGGAGTAGTTCTGTATGATTTGCAGGTCATAAAGCTCCTTCTTCACCTCACAATCGTGTTTACAAAGGCCTCTCTCTAGCCGCTTTTCAGGCTCTCCCTCAAAATGCTCTGATTCAGACGGAGTACACGTGAGAGCCGAGACCTCACGTGTGCTCCGTCCTCAGATTGGCCAATTCTGTGAGGGCTGAGCCGGAGGCGGAGCGGAGGTGGTGCCGAGGCCGAGCAGAGGGGTGACATATGGAAGTGACTTGTTTACTAGCCCCGGCTGTCCGGCGATCGTTGTATTGACTTTGCAGTTAACATTAAACTTTGTTTGGCCTTTATTACATGTTTAAAATGGCTACTTATGAGAATCGCCAATCGATCATGCACATCTCCATGAATACAGAGGAGTCTTTAAGTAGAAAAAAACCCACATTAGTTATGTGATTACACACAACAGTGAGTCAAACTGCTAACAATAGCTTCCCATTACTCTCAGGCAGCTAAGAGGGGTGTGCAGACCTTTTAAAAGACACGTTCATCATAATAATTAAAAGATAGATACTTAAGTAACAAAGGATGAAGCGCCGTTTGTGAGTTCTGCTTTTTCGAGCAACTGTGTGGTCGTAAAAGAGCCCCACAGGTCTGAATTTACACAACACAGCTGACGCTAACGCTAAAGCTAACGAGTCTTAGCATTGGCTCAACATTACATCATATATTTATTTACGAATTTAAGTAACAAAGGATGAAGCACCGATTGTGAGTTTTGCTTTTTTAGCTACATGTGGTCATAAAAAGAGCTCTACAAGTCCGAATTTACACAACACAGCTGACGCTAATGCTAACTAGCTTAGCATTAGCGTCAGACAATACATCATGGCCTTATTTACATTACTTCCTCTGATTACATACTTACAGCATAGTGGGTTCCAGGTCTCTGTGGACAGTCTTTATGGAGGGGAACTGCTCTGTTTGAGCAGCAGTTGAGATACAAATTTCTGCATCAAACTGCCCTCTGGGTAAAATGATGAGCACGACAGAAACAGCTGAGACAGCGGCTGATCCGAGAAAACAAGGGCTGTCCAGCTGCTTTCTGGTGGTCTTCATTCTTTGGGAAGTGAAAGAATAGTTGATGATTTTGATCCACAACCAAAAAAACACAGATGAAGACCCTTCCCAGACATGTCCTTCCTCTCAAGTATATAGCTCAGGGGAAACAACATAAAACAAACACTGAAACTGCTCCTGACATTGCCGGTCCTGGAGAGAATATAAACGGCTGAGCTTGGTGGGCGTGTCCTAGCTGCAGCTCGTGTGCTCTCAGGCATTGCCGGGGAGGTGCTGCAGGGAGGAGCTGCTTTCTCAGACTCGTCAGTGAGAAGAGACTGAAAATACCTGACGTCAGGTTGCGGGGAAATCTCGCGAAGATCTCGGGAAGATCTCGCAATGAGAGGTTTTCAGGGGCGGAAGGTCTCGCTCCCGGATATCGGGGACAGGAGCAGATCTCATGTTGTTGGGATTTTCTGGAGGTTTAGAGTCAGCAATTCACTAAACAACATTTATTTTTAAGTATTAAATCTTGTTTTCTGCATGATATGTTCCCTATAATAGTGGTTGTCTGTGATTGTTTATTGCATTGAAATGTGCCTGACACTCTGGAAAACTTGCCTGTGAGGTTTTGTGATGTGTGTGCAACTGTGTGCCTGTCAGCCAAATTACCACTGCCTGAGAAGTAGACCAGGTTGGAGCTGGCGAGCTTTCAGCGCACCTTCCCGCACAGTTTTTTGGGCATGAAATTGTCACTGCGCCAAGCTGAATCTTTCGACACCTCCCCCTGGTGTGCCGTCACACCCATCTCGGCGCAGCCGGTGTACCAAGTTGCCAAATTGGCTGCGCACGGTGGTGCGCCGGACGAAATTTACCACTCCGCGGGGTGCGCCAGGCTGCGCCACCCTGCGCCACTCTGAGTTGCACCAGGAAATCAGAGCCCTGAGTGTCATTCCGTATTCCTTGTTGGCTTGTTGCTGGCGTTTTTTTGTAAATGCCACCTTTGCCATTTTAGGCAAACACACCCCATGACACAAATGAGACCTTGGATTCATTTTATGTTTCACAGCATGAGTGCTGGTCGTAAAAGTGACAACTATGTCAAGGAGGGAAATAGGTAAGACATCTGTGCTGCATGCAAAAATGCTTTGCACAGGGGAGTACCAGGGCTCAATGACCTTATCACTCATAGGGCTACACAATCTTTTACTCTTTTGTTTTTTACATGGGTATTTATGGCCTTTTTAACACTGGAGAGACAGTGGATGGACTCCAAAAAGGAGGATGAGAGCAGGGGAAGACATGCAGCAAATGGGCCTCAGGTGAGAAAACCTGGGATGCCTTCAAAACGCAAGACCATTCCCTATGGTATGTGCAATGGCTGCTTCCTACGCCACCAAACCAAAACCCCACTGTCTTTTACTCTGATACATTTATGTATTGTAAGATAGCCAATAAGAATGGACATTATGAAGATTTGAAAGAGGAGCAACTGTAGGTCAAAAGAACAAAAGCTGAAACAAATGCATAAATAGCAGGGATTCTGCCTATATTTTATTAACATAATCCAAAAGTGAACAGGTATGGTCATATGGGCACGAAAGTCCTAAAAATATCAGAAAAATTTCAGAGTGTCTGCATTTGCCTTTTTTTTTTTTTTTTTGGTCAACCTGCTGTTTGGCTTGCCTGTTAAGGGTTATCCTGGGCATAAATAGATTTCTTGAATTTTTGCAACATTTTTTTTTCTTGTTTTTTTCGTATGCAAACATCACAGAGAGCAAAATTTAGATATTCAGTGGTTGACACAGTTTTATGAGGAATCATAGATAATTTATTTATCATCAAATTTATTTTCTTCAACTAAATTATGATTGTTAGAGGATCTGGAAGTACCCATTGGATACAAATTGGTGTTACAAACATTATTAAGAGGGGGGAATAAGGAAAAACAGACAAAGAAAGGCTTTCAAAATTTTAAATACAGTGGTAAGGCCGCAAAAAGTCAACCACACGGTTACAATGCCAGTCACAGGGTTAAAAATAGAACATGTCATGTCTGTAGAAGATCAGATGCAGCTCTTTTCCCCTCCCCATTAGAAACATTCAGTTATGAGGGGGTGGGGAGGTTACAAGAGGCTATGATTATGGGATCTGCACTGACAGGCTGCCTGAACAATGACTGATAGAAGGGGGAGGAGGGGTTACAGGCCACGAAGCAGACTTTAAAAACAGTCATGGCATCCACTTGTGACAGGAAGAAAACACACATGTAGGTGGAGGCTGTATAGCTATTACATCATAAACCCAGGAGGTAAAAAACAGAGCTTTAAAAGGGGTATTTTCTTTAAAGAGGTATAGAGCATTTCTCCATGAACTGAGTTTAGTAAAAGGTGTAATGTTCTTCTGCTCCCCAAGCCTTTTCTAACAACATCAGAGACAAGGAGAATTGCATTTGCAGGACAAGGGACCTTTAAAGTGGGATCTCTCTCGCTCTATAAAATCACAGCTCACAGCTAAGAGGAGTATGATAGACATGTTTAGTTTGGTTTCAGGTTTTACTGTTGTATTAGGAAAAAGGACTCATTCTATATATTTGTAACCCTATATTTCATCGTTGTTAACTTGCTTTGCTTCTAAAAAAGCAGTTAAATTGCTTGGCAAATGTGAAGAGTTAGTTCAAAATTCATTCAAGATTTAAAGTGATTCTGCCAATTTCCCTTTAATCATCACCTTAATTTCATCCCAGTTACACAAAGTTGCTCAAAATATGTGGAGGAAATTTAGAGAAAGAACACCCAAAGGAGTAGAATCATTCAAACGGCAGCACAACCCCACATTTTAGTTTCAGATGGTGAAAACGGGGGAAGATATGTGAAGAAACCCTGCAGCAGCACCAGCAGCGGCTCTGCGGGTAAAGCAACATGGAAATTCAACAATGACGCCTTTGTGTATTTGTTTTGTGTGTAGATTGGGGTGCAGGGTGGAGAAATTAGGGCAGAGAGAGAGGGGGAGATATAAAAAGAAAGTGAGAAAGAACAGAAGGTAAACATACACGTAAACATAGTGACGAAGAGGAGGAGAAGAAGATACTGGGAGAAGAGAAAATAGAAGCAGAGACAGTGAAAACAAATGAAGCTGAAAATATGCATCAAGCTGTTCCTGTGACTGACAGACGGGACATTAGCAATTAAAAACAAGACGACTGTGTAATTCAGTGATCAATTCATGTCATTTTGGATCCATCTCTCTCATAAGTATTGCTTTTTTATTGTGCAGTGATTGGTACTTTTGTGTTTTATGCCAATAAAGCACTTTTGCTCCGCAGACAGTCAGAGTGACACACACACTCACAGACAGAGGTGTGTCTCCAGCTGTGCTTTTAATGGTGTGTGTGAGCCGAGCAGATGGAGTCGTTAGCTTCCCCGGGCCATCAGCCAAATCTATCTCTCAACCATACATCATCGCCTGACGCACACGGCCAAACTCACCTCAGATTTACCTCCGGAATCACCTCAGCTTAGCGTCACTGCACAAAAAAAATGGGAAACTTTGGGTTTATTAACCTGAAAGAGAGTCCAAATCCATCTCCCCTGTGCTATATTTTGTCCGTGTGCAAAGTTTTTGCAAAGTCTGATAAACACTTGTCAACAGAACATAAAGGGGAAGTGGGCCTGGAATATACTTGAGCAAAAGTGTATGCAAAAGTCCAAGGCAAACAAATTTTCATCAAAAATACATGGACACAGGTGCTGGTGGCCTGTAGAGGTTGTTAGCTTAATACAAAACAAGTAAAAAGGTGGCCCAGATTCAAGTCAAGCCTGGGGCTCCTTTCCTGTCATTCCAAACTCTCCCCAGTTTTCGACATTATTAATCACTAAGACTCCAATCTCCCAAAATAGACCCACCAGTGCAGCGTCCTACCATTGTTTTGCCATCAGTCTAAGCCCTTTGGCTCAGGTTAGCAGAGCAATGAATGCAGAGTTGTTGACAACATGGCAAACAGCGTTGGACTGACCGATTACCACAGAGTTAACCTGCCCCCCAACCAGAGTGGACTGGGCCTACATGGGGAAGGGGGCCTTAAAAGGGCCAGAACTCTAACAAAGTGTCTCAGGTAGATCAGAGGAACTCAATATGTGATTTTTTTGTTTGTTTGTTTGTTTCAACCTTTTTTATTGAAAAGAAAGCAAAACCTTCAGTATTACAAATTTTAATTTTATGATAAACAATACAGAAAAAAAAAATTACAAAAAACAAAAAACATTAAAAAAAGGAGTCATAATAGCACAATGACCCCTTATAACCAAAAAGTACACTCCATGAGGAATTTTTACCTCATGGACCATTGTTTTTGCCATTTTGAATTTCACAGTGGACAAAAAGCAGTTAAATGTGGCCTTTCTGTTATGCACAGTGGGCAATTCCTGATTTATTCACAAGGAAAGAAAAGTTTTGGTTCAGAGGCCTCTTGCATTGGGGATAACATACTGTGAGTTAAATATTTCAAGACATACTGCTTTGGTTTATTAAATTATTTGCAATAATTAGCTTGAAGAGTGGGATTATTTTTCAGATGATCAACATTTGTGTTGCTTAATTTACAAAAATTAGCACATGTTCAAACTGAATTATTACATTAGTAATAGCTTCTTTTACTAAAGGATACTTGTTGCATTTGGAGGTGTTTGTACCATCCTGTTGAACAAAGTTAGTAAAAGTATGTTACTGACCCAGAAGTATGACCTATAAGTACGTAAACTGACTAATGGCCAAACCAGCTGCTATAAGAAAACACAAAATACAATTGTTTTGGTATGGACGGATCATACACAATGATTTCTAGAACATGATCTACTCTGTACATCCATTACAGTTGATTAATCTTGCCAGTGTTAATTTTGACAGCACTTTTTAATTAAGTTTTAGTCTTTTGCCTAAAATATCTTTTAGTTTTAGTCATAATTTAGTCATCTAAATTGTTTTAATTTTAGTCCAGTTTTAGTTTCTACTTTCTACGTGACGTGAAATAAGGTCTGATGGGATTTAGTCTCTGTCAAACATTTTAGTCTAGTTTTTATTTGTTAACGAAAGTGTCAGTTAATTAAGTTTTAGTTTTTGTTCATGTACACTTGTTTTTTTCAGGGGAAACAAGGCTGTTGACGAAAACTATGACGAAAATAATTAGTTGACAAAATTAACATTGAATGTTGCTTTAGGAGTGGAGTTGGATTATCATGTAGTCAGCTTTATTTTGTCTGTTAAATCCAGTTTAACCCCTAAAATGAAGCATTAACTTATTTTTGGCATATCTATGCGCTTCTTTCATTTCAATAAGTAAAAGAAAATAAAATCAGCCCATGTGTGATCCACAGCCCTTGAAGTTCTCCCTCTAATTTACACTTCCTCCTACTTTTCTCCCCCCTGTATATAATCCTCTTGTGTGAATCCATCCATAAGCAGGTCACTGACCCGAAGTCTGAATTTCATCTTCCCCAAACTCAAATTACTCACTAGCATAACCGCACTACACTCATCGCCTTAACCAGCCTCCAGTGAGTTACCCACACGTTGCATCACAGTCTGGGTGGCATTAGAGGTCCCAGCCTACGGAGGTGAGAGTCACCAAGAGCGCATGGCATTACTGTATCACCTCGTGTGACTGTGTGAAATAATCATTTATGAAGAAAATGAGGATATTGGCGAAGACACTGAAAGAAGTTTGAGGGCTCCGAAGGCAGGGGCTATTTTAGCAAAAAAACACCAAGGGGGTGGGGGTTAAGGAAGAGGGACATGACAGATATGCAGCCAGAGAAATAAAAAAGGGAGGAAGAGGGTGAGTAAAGTCCAATTGTTTCCACGAGGAAGGCATCCAAAAAGAGATTCAACTGCATCTTGCTTATTCCTCACATTAGGAGCACGTATGTATCGTTCATCATATGCAGCTGCTGTGGGTCAGGCATTATCCTTCTGTACTCAACGCAGCCGTGGTAAGAACCCCCACAATTGTAATAAGTCATGTTGGTTAAAGAAAGTGATCCAGTGTAGAAAATTGTGTTTAAGCCGTCAAGATAATAGCCAGGAGCTAACAGCTGGATCAGCAGGTACTTTGAAGCCACTGGCCTAGCAATAGATGGGGGTCAGGGGCAGTATGTCCATAGGTCGTCCATCTCTCTGTTGTCTACATACTTTTTTTAAGTCATACTTTTTTATTTGAATCTTACGGCCCTTACCATTAGAGATGGGGATTTCATTCTTTGGCGTTTTCTGCTAACTTTACAGGAAAAGCAAGAAAAGATGTAGAACGTGTAATTATTTAAATAACATTTTAATTACTTTTTCAAAGCAAAAAGAAATAAACAAAATTCTCATACGCATCTTTGGTGTAATTTCCAATGTAAAATGAATGAACAAACTAATCTTTCAAGAAATAATCACTTTAAAGCAATAAAATCCTTTTTAGGGAACAGATGCTGCTTTCTCATATATCATTGAAAACCAGTGTAGTGCAGTGTTTCAGGTCTTGGGATCAAAAGCAGTAAAAACAGTACTGTATGATAACCTATAAGTAACACTTGTAGAGTCAATCATCCCGCCTGTCCCCCATTATTGGACAAGTACCAACAGATGCCACCAGCCCACATCATAAGAAAATTCTAATTTTTTGGAGCTGAAATTTTTATTTCACTTTCTACTGAAATCCTAAAAAAAAATCAAAATTTCCATAACATTTAATATATATATATTGTTTTTGTAATTCATTTGATACATCAGGTGTTTTTGGGAACTGATAATCCATTTGAGGACATTTTTTTTATTTATCTGATTGTATTCAGATGTTTTTTTTAGTAATATGTTGATCATATTGATTAGATATAGGTATCCTTAAAGTATGTACAAAATATGATACAACAAGGGTTGAGTGTTAAAAAGGTCAAAATTTTTACACTTGAGATTTAAAATATCAACTCTCCAAAAATAGAGAAAGCAACACTCTGTGGTGTGGGCCCATATAGACACTAAAGAAGAGTTAATATTAACTCTTTGGTGTGAATTTATCAATGCAGAATTTGCTGTTTTTGCAACCTAATGACAATTCACGCTGAGCAAAATCACCCTGAATCTGAGGTTGTGAGAGCTGCCAGTGAAAAATGGACACAGGTCCTACTTCTGGAAGCTCATGTCTGTTTTACGTCGCTGGAAAAGCAGATTTTACCTCCGAATAACTGGGAATGTTCAAGCTGGCATTTCATTCATCCACCTCATTGTCTTTGGAGTAGAACGCATCCATATTTCTGCTTGATTAGTCAGCTAATTAAAATCATAATTACCTCTGCCAAGGAGGTTATGTTTTTTGGAGGGTTTGTTTGTCTGTCTGTCTGTTAGTTAGTTAGCAACATTACTCAAAAAGTTATGAACGGATATTGATGAAATTTTTAGGGAATGTCCGGATTGGGATAAGGAGCAAATGATTAGATTTTGGAAGCAATCTGGATCTCCATCTGGATCCAGGAATGTTTTAAAGGATTCTTTAACATTGGGAGGTAGGGCCATTTTCGACATTTCAGCATGTAACTCCACAAATAACGGTCAGGGCACTTGGGAAAAAAATACAGGACAAGTTTCTAACATGCTCTACAGTATATCAAAGACTGATCCGGATAAAGGAATAATTCCGGATACTATGATCCAGAATATGAAAAAATAGGGGACCTTTGGAATTTTCATCATAGGAAGAGAACAAATGAAGCTATAAACACGCAACAAACACCATTTAATAGCCAAGGCATTGTGGAATTTGGAAGGTGCCAACGGATTTGCTGTATCTTCAAAAGCTAGGGAGCTAGATCCAGAAGAAAACCGCCATTAAGGAAAATTCGATTTTGTGAATAACTACTGAACTAATATTGATATCATTATGAATCCAGTTGCTAATGGTATGTTTTCATGGTCAAGGAATCTAAAAATGTAAAATAAATGTGGGACTAATATTTATGGTGCTAATGACAAATAGGGGGAACTGTGGTGCTTGGCGGAGGTCTGCGCTCCCCGAGTGCTTTCTAGTTCTAAAATAGATTTTTACACTCCATTAATACTCGTATACATTTAGGTGGGCTTTTATTTAAACAGATGACCAGGAGTTAACATAGATTTCATTTTAAGCCAACAGCTTAAAGGTGTGACATTTATGTTTAATTTAAACCACAATGCTGACTCCCTTAAAGCTAATGATCCAGAGCTTACATCTTAGTCTTGACTCTCCCTATAAATTTTTGTGATATCGTGCCCAAACTCTATTACATTTAGGCTACTCATGGGCACTCATTTCCTAATCCCTGCACACTGACTCACAGGCACAAACAATAAAAATGACAGAAATGCAGCAAGAGAAATAAAGCAGAAAAGAATGTCAGAGAGAAGGGAAGAAGAGGGTGAGCAAAACCCCTTTGTTTCTCTCGCACGCCCATGAGGAAGGTATTTGAAAAGGAGAGAGAGTCGGAGAGGCTGCACTTTACACTGCACTGCACCATGCTCCCTCTCTCACATTAGGAGTCTTTCTCCAGCCTCTTTCAAGTCTGCTTTTTTTCACATGAGCGTACACACCCAGATGCTCACAAACACACACACTCACGCTCAGTAGTGAGTCACAGAGACAGATAGCCCCCCTAACCATCCCTACAGTGGGACTGGCAGAATCAATTATGGATAGATTTCAAAGGGAAGAGTGCATATGTCTATGAATTATAGACTCGCAGCCACACACTGCACACATCACATCGGAGAAGCAGAGCAAAGCTGAGCGTGTGTTTGAGAAAGTGCGACGCAGCGCTGCACTAAATGGATCAACAACTGGATGCAGAACGGTGCAGCATGCTCAGAGTAAAATGATAAAACCCTCTGATTCGACTATCCTGGTTTACACTCTGGGCTGTCTCTTCCATTCTGTGCAGGAATTACTGAACATCACTGGATTTTGGGGGTGCCTCTGCAATGGCTCTAAGAACAGCCAGGCAAAATAAAGACATTAAAAGATTTACTGATGTTTTAAAATGAGAGACAGGCTTTTCAATATCATTTATGTTGATCCATAAAACAGACAGCCGGTCCAATGCCCGATAAAAGATTGCTGATGGAAAGGACCAACAACGTTTTCTCAACTTTTTTCCGCTGAAGCATTCAGAGCATAAGAAACGGTCAAAAAGGCGATTCAGACGCTTCTGTATGAGCGTGAAAGGAAAGCTTTGTAATCATTAAAGTCTCAAGTTGATACTGTCAGGATCAGGCAGGTTTAGGTCTATGATAGGCATGATGACTGTTCATAAAATTACTGTTGGCTTTAAGGATTTTATTTCAAAAATCTTTAACTGTAAGTGTATTTCTGTTGTTTCTGCGAGTATTAGTCCCTACTTTCTCATTTCTAGATGACGTGTTTGTTTTCATCCAACTGAAGAGGGTCATTAATTAACCTAACTGGTGTTGATTTTGACCCTTGATCTTATGATGAATCAACTGTGACTTTTAAACCTTGATTAACCGTGACACTATGTAATCGTCCCATCCGTAGTCAGTGATCAGCTCTTACTTTTAGTCAGCGTCTTGGGGCAGTCCTTTGAAGTCATACTGATCAAGCTAATCAAGCTAATATGCCACTGTCTTTGTCACAAACAGACGGAGGAGACTCTGACAGCATTAATCCACTATCTGCTCCTATCTGGATCTACATAATTATTAGCTTATTTTTTCAATACCTGTATTTATATTCCTTACCTAATGTGTTATTACCACCACCAAGGAGGTTATGTTTTCGCCAGGGTCTGTCTGTGTGTTTGTTTGTTTGTTGTCTGTTTGTTTGTTTGTCTGTTAGCAAGATAACGCAAAACTATTGGATAGATTAACATGAAATTTTTACCAGAGGTGTGGTTTGGTCCAAGGAAGAACCTACTACATTTTGGTGGTGATCCGCATATTTGTCTGGATGCAAAAAAATCCCAAAATTTGTGAAAAATCCCATAAGTTAACATTGAGCCATATTTTAAAAAATCAGATCTCCGACATCACTGGATGGATTTGCCTCAAAATTTACAGGCTAATATGTATAATATAACTCTATCATCACTGTCAATTTCATCTGGATCCAATCCAGATTGACGTCACAAAAAAACATTGAAGTTTATATTGGTAAATCCCCTTCATTTCTCCTCGGCTGCTGTGAGGGTTCCACCCCCTTTATGTTATTATGGGAATTGTAGTTTATTTGCAAACTCACATCAATGTTTTTCAAGTCTAAGTCACTACATCACCCAGCTTCCCTTGCAATGCCAGCGCATCGGAGTGCATGGTGATCCAGTATCCTGGCCACTGTCATTGTCACTGACAAACACAGTGGAGCATCTGATGGCATTGATCCACAATTTGCTACTATCTGGGTAATCTCTCTAAGATAGGGCTTTTTATAAGTAAAATACAGTCTTGTCTCATTATCAGTTGTGAAATAATATCTGTTTCAAATGATAAAAAACATTAAGTGGCACCCAAGACTGTAAAATTTCCCATAGTGGGAGGCAAAGGGAAGTCTTTACTGCCCACCTGAGGGTATGTTCAAGGAGCATGTGATGTCACATGACTTCTATCAGTTGTTTTGCTTTGTTGTCGACAGGTATCAATATCATTTGATTGTTTCTAGAATTATTACAAAATGGACGATTCTGGTATTGTGACAACCACTGACTGGCATATCACCATTCAGCTAAAATTAATCAAGATATCATTTTTGGCCCATATTTCCCAGCCCTAACTACATCTGATTAAACATGCTGCGACATGCCGTTGCTGCTCCCACACATGCACCAAACACGCTGCTCTCCTCTCATTTTTACACGTTCTTCTGGACTCTTTTGTTGTGATAAATCTTGGTAGCAAATCAATTCAGCCTCCCTGCAGAGCTCCATGCTGCAGAGCCTCCTCTAGCGTAAACTACAATCTTCCTCCACAGTAAACGACGGCACTTTCTCTCCCTCACACACACACACACACACACACACACACTACTGATTGGCTGGCAGGCAAACTCTCTCAGGCAGGCGAAATGGGTGCAGCCAACTTATCCCTCTCAACATTAAAAGCTGAATAAATAACGAGGAGGGCTCATCCGCTCCTCGCCTTTGAATTGGCTGCTGTTGTAATGTAGCACACCATCTCATCCTTTTTTAACCCCCTCCTTCTTCCTTCCACTACGGCCGAGCAAAGCAGATACTGGCAGCAGCTGTATAGAGTAAAAGATATGATAGTAAATTATACAACGGGTAGTCTCAGCTCGAGCGATCCCATTGGTCAAAGAGACATCCGGAGTGTGCTGACGACTCCCATTATTCTGACTGTATTTCACCGGTTGGAATAACCCCTCCATGCTAGGGGCAGCAACTGTTCAACCCTTTATTTTTGTTGTCATTTTTATGTATATGCAAATGATTTTTGAAGCTAACTGCTTAATTAGAGCGCAGGCTTCGGCGATGATCATATAAAAAGCCACAAGGAAGTTTTGCAGATGTTTCTTTATGCATATTACCATCTTCATAAGCATCCTCATGGGTGTTCACACTGTGGTGTGCTTTCGTTATCATCTCAGCACAGCACAGCACAGCACGGTACGGCCCTGTTTGGGATTTCTTATTGCATTTAACTCATACTGCACCCCTCAAAAGGCTTTGCTACGAGCCATCTCAGCTAAAAATGGTTCTTTTGGAGGAGATTGGTTGCATTTTGCCTCTCAAAGTTACACTCAATTACATACATCTTAGGAGGCTAGATGGTGGAAAAACAGTTAACGGACCAAGTTGTAACCTCCATGCACACATTCAAACATCCATCTGCATTGCTTATCCCGTGCAGGGACTGGTCAAACAAGGAGATCAGTCAATGTGTAAGAGCTTAAAAAATAAAAAAAAAAAAAGGTCCTCTGGACAATACATGGAAAACAGTATGGACATAGACACAGTCTCTGTACCCACTGGTTTCTAGGAAGAAGTTTCAATTTCCCCCATTTAAGGTTATTCAAACAAACCAGAAAACACTTTCTGAAATATTGTGCAGTTTTAACCAATATACATAATTTCCTGAGTTCTGTATAATAGTCAAAGATAACTTAAATTGAATGTCTTTATCATCCCCATTTTCCTGCAGTTAGGGTTAGAGTCATTTTGTATGGATAAAAATGAAAACACCAGTGCTACAGCTCCATTCAGTGCTTGATGCTAGCTGAAACTCTCTGGTCACATGGCGGAAAGCTAATAATTATACCAAGGCATTTTTTTTTCTTGTAATCGAACTTTAAATGTACTCATCTCTGCTGTAAAAGTAGGTGCTTAATGTTAGGTTTTTTTGCTTGTTTTTTTTGTGTTTTGTGCAAAAAAAAAGTGAAAATATAAAAGCCATGTGGCATAATTTGGTGATAAAAAGGAGGCGGTGCAAAAACTGCAGTTCTTCTGATCTGCGGCTGATTCCAAATTAGATCAAAAAAGCTCCACATTAAAATACGAGTTTTACAGCAGTTTTTAACATAACTTTAAGTCTCTGTGGATCAATTTTAAGATCATAAACACATAACAGGGTTGGAATTTTATTGAAAGGTCTTCCATTGTGATTATACTAAAGCAGACAGTTGATTGACAGTTGTGTTTGAGCTTGTTGTCAAGAGGTTTAAGGCAAATTAGCACCCAATGAACTAATGTTACAGTGTTGCAAATAACTGTAATTCCTCAAGTGTCCACTTGGGGTGGGCACCAAAATCAGCAAGTCCTCATTTAGCCTGATTTCAAAATGCCTATTTTCACAGTAGGAATAAATATTTTCATAGCTGGGTTCAAAGCTGTTTTTGTGTCTACAACTTAAGTTTCGCGACCTGACATTGTAAAGAAATGGCAGGACTAGATAAGCTTTTCACTTCATCCTTTCCTTCTATAAACTGAGTTGTCACGCGTATGTACAGATGTGGTTTTTTTGTAATTTATTTGACAAACATGTACACTTGTGTGGTGTCAATATGTATACCATTTTGTTTTGACCATTTTTTAAGTTTGAGATGAATAAAAGTCAGATAAAATTTATTGCAAAAATTGTTTTAGGGTTGACTTGTTTATAACTTGGCCATTATGATCAGCACACAAGGCTAACAGTGATTCCAAAATGATCACAAACGTTATAGTTTTTTTTTTTGTTGTTTTTTTTTCAGTAGATTGAATCAGCCTCAACTCTGACTCTTTGCCTGATCTAAACAGTTTGAAAGTTTGGCAAAGATTGAGTTTGAAACATAGTGGCACCTCTCCAATAAATGATGGTTAAGTATCTTTGTCACTGTAAAATATCCCAAAATAAAAGCATAAACTGTAGCCAAAAAAATGGATCGATTGACTATCTTTGACAATAAAAACACACAAGTTTATGTAAGGGCAAGTTGGGTGGATAAAGTACACAAATGAGCAAAGGAGAGGAGGGCAGAATTCAGCATGGGAGACAGTCAGCAGGGATCTTTGTGTCTGACAGTGTGTTTAATTGATAGCAGTGAGGGCGGACATGTCAGTGCTGTAAACATGATGGATAGAGGGAGGAAAGACAGAAGAGAAAGGAGACCAAAAGGGGCAGAGGTTTGACCTTTGTTTGATAAATCTCTAAAAACTTGCTCTTGCTTTTTGATTCAGTTTTTTGACACACACTGTACTGAAATTCAAAGCGCCTGCTTGTGTAAACCCTGCAGGATGAGCGTTTTTAGGACAATATGGCTCATTCCCAGCTCTGAGGACGACTGTCAGCGAGCGTTACTGTCACACTGCAGTCATTGTTTCGGATAGCGTTTACAGGGGGACATCATATCCCGCCGTTTTTATTCAGCAGTCATGTAAATGCCACCGTGGGGATTGTCGTTTAGACTGATTACATTGGGAGGGGGGAAAAAGGGTGGCCCGTGTAACCGCAGTCAGTGATTCATGGCTTTCACCACAGAGCTCCAGTCTACTCTGTACTTAGTCAGCTCAGCGTGACAGCCGGCTGCTCTCATAACCCAATAACAAGAAATACTGCAGGCGAAGCAAAAAAGGAAATCAGAGGAACATCTCAATTCTGGCTTTACTTAGTCACTCTGTGTAAGGGAGAAAGTCAAAGTCATGTTGCGCTCCTACAACATTAAACAAGGAGCTAATGTTGAATTATGACAGTTTGCTACTGTATTACAACCTGTACAAGATCGGTGCTTTTATTACCACTTGCCTGGGTTATTTTTACGGCATGAACATGGCCGGCCTCTTTATGGCAAATGAAAACAATGCTCCAGAGATTTTAATACATGTGAGGACCCATGAATTCAAGCCATATTCCTTGAATTCTAGCCATATTCCTTATTTTGTAAATATATATGTATATACATACTCATGTAAACATACACTTGCATTTAAATACATTTGTACTTCCAAACAAAACAAAAATCCACCACAAGCACTGGGCTACAATTGGTGGTTAAAGCTGTGTTCACACCAAACATGAATTTCAGTTTGTCGCTTGATGAAATACATTAAAGGTGAATGCATAACAGATCCTTCACGCAACAATTTTTGGCAAATTTGTCACGTAACGCTTCAATTGTCCCCTCTTTTGCCTTTTTGCCAAAATGTTCAAAATCCAATTTCTACTTAAAATTCACCTGAAACTGTGGCGCAACAGCCAATCAGCATTGGGGGTGAATGTAACGAGCATGAAATCACAAACAGAAGGAGGTCAACATCATTGCCAGTGTTGCCAAGTTTGCTTATTATAAGGGACACTGGGTTTGTTTTTCTCCAAAGTTGCTTACAAATCTCGTAAGTTGCAGGTTGAATATTTTTGGGCTTGTTTCTTAATGTGCAGTTGCTTATTTGGGCTTGATGTGCTCCCCAACACTGGAGGGATCTGATGCATGATCTACTATCAGTATAAATTAAAAGTTACAACACAGAAATAATCATATCTTCTTAACAGCCATATTTGCTTTTCCAGGTTTTTAAAAAAATCTGTTTTAAATTAAGTCTTTTTTTGGTGAGCAGAAAACATGCACTGAGAGGAGCTTTAAGGAGGCTTTGGAATCACTTTTAGTGATCGTGGCTAAAAACTTAAAATGTCAGATATTTTAATTAAGTTAAATCTTTACCTTGAGAAACTTATGAAAAACTTTTTTGGAATGTTGACACCTACCCCCTGTAGGATCTTTAGGCATTAAAGGTAAGGACATAAAATAATCCCTCTTTGTTTTGATGGTCTTGTTTGCTTATTCTAGGTCAAACAAGGCATTAGTAATAATTTCAGTATGTTTCCAATGGGAGCTTTAAAATGTCCACTTGTTGGTGTAGAGCTGCGAGTAAAGTGTAATTGAAGTATTACATTTCACAAGCTTGTTTTTTTTTAGCAAATGTTGCCAGTCTTGTATTTTTCCAACTTGCTGAAATAATTAATTCACTGTATTATCAAAATAACTTAATTAAATTTAAATATATACAGCTTTGCATTTTGGCGTTAATTACAAGATGAGAAATAAGGTGTAAAATACACACACAAACATGCACCAAAATGTAAAAAGCATACAGACGCTAGCACACAAACACTCAGAGACACAAAGAAAACACAAAGGTCTCTTGGTTATAGCTGCATAAACACATGCCTTGGTTTTGGAACGAGTGCTAAATCCACCGCTGAGATTATTTCAGGCTCGCAGCAACAATATGTCTCCCACTGCTTTCAGGCGCTCGCTTTATTCACTTCTCCCCATCTCTGTCTGCCTCTCTGCCTCTCTAACGTTTGCCTAATATTCTTACTGTCTTTTCATTCACTCTGTGACTTGTATTAATAGCCCTGGACATGGATTGTACTTTAGCAGTCCAACCAACTCAACCATTGCAGTTAGTTATTACACTAAAAGCAGATATACAGATACATATTATTCATGATCAATATTGGTCAGTGTGCCAAAATCAAACAAAGTAATATCAGAAGTGCTTTTAAATGGACGGCTACAAATAAAAGATCTGCTTAAATACACATTTTCATAGATCCTAACATCAGCAACTTGAGTTTTAGACTTTGTTTGACAAGCAATGCTGCCATTTTTGTGTATTTCCCAGATATACTTTTCTTGCATTGCAACTTGAAACCATGTCAGCCATCGCCATTTTCTTCACTGGGTGCTTCTGACCAGATTAGCAGATACAAAATTGGACACTGAAGTATATAAGAGATGCACAATATTGGATTTTTTGCAGATATTGGAAACGGCGATATTTCTGTACTCATTACCACAAATACTGATACCAATGTTTTTCGGGACGAAGACGACATCTTTACCTCTTGAGAATTGACTTGTTGCTTTCAGTGCGACAGCCCATTAGTATAAGGAACAGATGTAAAACAAGAAAAAAACATATAACGCTTAAGAAATGAAACTCTTAATCTTCAAATGTACCCATGGAGTAATGATAAGATGAAGCATTATGGTACATTTGTATATTTTGCATATTACGGTTGATATATTGGCAATAAGGTTGTTTTATTTTTCTTTTAAAACACAACTGTATGTAACTGTGTTTTAACCGCATTATGTCACTTCATGTCATATATTCTTAACCATGAATATTTCGGGGCGTGTTATTTAAATGGCGATTGTTTTTAGTCGCCAGATGGATCAACACGGTCACTTGTATGCCGGGATTTGACAAATACACACATTTGATCATTTCACTCTTGAGAGCTGATGTAAAATGGTTTCTACGCCAAAATCTCCGCAAAATTTTAATCTCATAAAATTACAAGAATAAAGTCATAAATCTATTTAAATTAAGATAGAAAACAAACTTTATTCTGAAAGGATGTACCAGAAGAGCATACATATCCTCTTCCAAAAAGGAGACAATTTCCTTCAAGTCGGTGTTGATCTTTCTTCGGAAAAGCCCCAGTTTCTTGCAGTATCTTTTCAGGGTACTAATACTTTTGATAATGTGATGCTGATGTGTCAAAAGCAGAAGTATTTTCTTATTTGTGAAACCTATACTAAACTATAACTTCACTCGATGCTCGACCTTCCTCATTTATGTACAGGCGGCTGCTGGTCTTCTGATAGACTCTACAGACTAAAATAATGAGTTTATTCTCATAAATTTATTACATTTTCATCGTAACTTTATGACTTCATTCTCGTAACATTAGGAGATTATCTTTGTAACTTTTCGACTTTATACTCAGAACTTTTCGGCTTGATTCTCGTAACTTCATGAAATTATTCTCGTTACTTTTCAACTTTGTTCTCGTTACTTTATGACTTTATTCTCCTTACTTTATGAGATTATTCTCGTAACTTTTCGACTTTATTCTCATAACTTTATGAAATTATTTTCGTGGCTTTTCAACTTTATGATCGTAACTTTTCGACTTTATTATCGTAACTTTATGAGATTATTCTCGTAACTTTTCGACTTTATTCTCGTAACTTTATGAGATTATTCTCCTAACTTTACTTTTTTTTTTTTTAAACATACTTTTTTTTTTGTTTTACGTGGCCCTAATCCTCTGTCATAGGGCTGATATCTCCACAGAGACATAAAAAGCCCAACCAGAGGCATTTTATAAGACACATTTTATCTTCAAGATCTGTTCTAACTACATTTACAGACTCATTTGGATGAAATGTCACCAGTTACACGGTAACTCTACAAACCACCACACCATCTCTGCTTGTAAACCAAAGTGCTGTGTAATGGATGGGATATATATCACTGTGAGCGTTCAACAATATTTCTGTTGCTCCTTTAGACCTTTCGTAGATACCAAATCACACCAAACCAAATCCCAACTAATCGTCACTTTCAGTATTAATCATCTTTTTCCGTCTTTCCTTCATCACTGCTCTACTTCTCAACTTTTCTTTCGTCCTCCTT